>PVHP010014185.1:0-39594 GCA_004024765.1 Zapus hudsonius | reverse complement strand
GCGTCCCAGCCCGAACGCCGCCGCCGCGCGCCACGACTCGACCTCCCGCCCGGCTCCTAGATGGGCCGCCGGTGGGCGCCCAGCACGTCCTCCGGACCGGGTGCCGGCTCCTTCCTGGAAGCCCTGGGGCTTGGCGCGGAGGCGGGACGCGGGCCTCGGGGCAGGGGAGTCCGTGTGCCGGGCTTAGGCGCCTGCGCTCGGGTCGCTGCCCGAGCTTGAGGCCAGCCCGCTAGTGTGAGACCCTCTCAAGCACTAACCAGGGACGGACGGATGGCTCGGCGCTCGAGGCGTTCGCCCGCACAGCAGGACTTGAGTTCGATTCCCCAGTCCCCCTGTAAAGCCAGATGCACCAGGTGGCGCATGCGTCTGGGGCTCGGGCTCCTTTGCGGTGGCTGGAGGCCCTGGCGCGCCCATTTCCTCTCTGTTTCTCAAATAAATAAAGTTTTAAAAATTAAGTAGAGGGCTGAAGAGATGGCTTAGCGGTTAAGGCGTTTGCCTACAATACAGAAGGACCTGAGTTCGATTCCCCAGTGCCCATGTAAAGCCAGATGCACAAGAGGGCTGGAGGCCCTGGCGTGCTCATCCTCATCTCTCTGTCTGCCTCTTTCTCTCTCTCTTTCTCTCTCTCTCTCAAATAAATAAATAAAATATTTAAAAAAAATTAAGTAGACGAGCGGACCCGCACGCCGGAACACCGTTTTTTCGTTTCATCTATAGTTTTATCATTGTCTCTTTTACTTGTTTTGTGTAATATAGGTTTACTTTGTTGAAGGGGTTTCCAAAACATGAATACCATTGGGCTTTTAAAATACATTCTGAATGACTTTGTCATTTGAGAATGCCTGTTTACTTCTTCCTTTGATTATTTACTTACTATGTTTTTGTGTGTATGTATGTAGTGTGTGTGGATGTGTATAGATGATGTGCAGGTACATTTGTGTCTGTAGGTAGGAATGTTCATGTGTACACATGCATGTGGAGGCCAGAAATTGATGTGTGTGTGTGTGTGTGTGTGTGTGGGTCTTCTTCAGTCATATCCACCTTATATTTTGTAAAAGAATCTCTCAGTGAACTTGGATTTGGCTAGACTAGTTATCCAGTAAGCCCAGGGATCCTCTTGCCTCTGCCTACCCACTGTTGGTGCATTCCTCTACCCTTAGCTTTTGGCATTCAGTAATAACAGACTAAGGGGAGAATTACCTTTGTTGCCATCATAAAAATCTTGTCTTTGATCTTTGAGTTTAGAATGTGTATTAGTTACCTTTTTTGTTGGCTGTGACAAAATATCTACAAGGAGCAATTTAAGAGAGAAAGAACTTATTTTGGTTTATGGTTTGAGGTAGTATAGTTCACCATGGAAGTGAAGGCATGCCAGCAGCAGCATGAAACAGTTGGTCACATTCAGTCAGTCAAGAAGCAGAGAGCTCTGAATGCTGGTGCTCAGATCTCACTTTAACCCTATCTCACCCTTCTAGGTGCTAAGCCACTACACCCAGCTTATT
Source organism: Zapus hudsonius (assembly GCA_004024765.1). NCBI lineage: Eukaryota > Metazoa > Chordata > Mammalia > Rodentia > Dipodidae > Zapus > Zapus hudsonius. The sequence continues at coordinate 38,092 of PVHP010014185.1, read as the reverse complement.
TTCACCCAAGTCCATGGAATGGTGTTGCCCACAGCGATGGTTAGGTCTGCCCACCTCAGTTAACCTCATCTAGAAACTCCCTCCCAAATGTGCCCAGGTGATTCTTGATCCTGTGAAGTTCACAGTATAACTGTCTCAGGGTGTTTTTCCATGTACTTGAAACTTTTTTAATTTTGGCAATATTTTATAGTTTTTAGTGTATTTATTTATTTATTTTTCTTTATTGTCCATAATGAGTTACATTGTTTAGTGGGCCAACCATGAGTTGTTATACGCAATTCCCCGTTGCCCTCCCTCCCCATCCCCTGTATTTATTTTTTTTAAACGTAGAATCTTGCTCTAGCCCCAGGCTGACCTGGAATTCACTATGTTGTCTCAGGCTGGCCTGGAACTAACTGCAATCCTCCTACGTCTGCCCAGTGCTTGAGATTAAAGGTGGCTTGTTGGTGATAAATATACTGGCTATTATGTGTTCTTATTCTTTCCCTCCCTCCCCTCCTTCTTCCTTTGTCTTTTCCAGCTGTTTACTGTGGTTACAGGCTACTTTACCATTATCTGACTACTTTACAATTCTTTCATCAAATTGATTCCTATTTTTTATTCCTTGTCATGATGCTATTGTGAAAAGAATACCTTTGTGGTGTATTTGTATGGTGTTGTGTGTCATGTGTGTGGTGCATGCACATATGTGCAGATATGTGCACCTTATGTGAAGGCCAGAAGAGACCACTGAGCATCCTCTTTTTTTTTTTTTTTTTTGGTTTTTCGAGGTAGAGTCTCACTCTAGCCCAGGCAAGTTCATGGTGGGCAGCAACAGTGTGTCATAGCCCCTGGTCAGTCCTATAACCCTGGATGAGTGACCACATGCTGTGTGCCTAGGCTCTAATGTTCAGTGGGTTCATTTCAGTAAATGCTTTTCAACCCAGAATTGATTTAGTTTGTGATCATTTTACTGAGGCAACCCCATCATAAGTTGAGCATCTGTGTTTTTTTTCCTTTAAAATTTTCAAGGTAGGATAGGCTGAACTGGAATTCACTATGTAGTCTCCAGGTGGCCTGGAACTCAGGGCCAACCTCATACCTCTGCCTCCTGAGTGCTTGGATTAAAGGCAAGCACCTCAAGCCCTGGCTGTGCTTGTTTTTTTTTTTTTTTTGCGGTGCTGACCGAACCCAGGGCTAGCGCTCATCCACTGAGCTAAATCCCCAACCCCTGTGCTTTTTTTTTTTGGTTTTTCGAGGTAGGGTCTCGCTCTCGCTCTAGCCCAGGCTGACCTGGAATTCACTATGTAGTCTCAGGGTGACCTTGAACTCACAGCAATTCTCCTACCTCTGCCTCCTGAGTGCTGGGGTTAAAGGTGTGCACCACCACGCCTGGCTCCTGTGCTTGTTTTTAATGTGATGAAACCATCTGGTATATATTGATGAAATTTGAATGAAGAATTGCGGAGAGCGAGCACCCCAACACCTGGAGGAAGTGCTTTAGGTAGGCAGAAAGAGCCCCAAGGCACCTGAGAAGGTCATTCATTGCTCTTTGAGAGGGACAGAAGTAGAAGACTGCCTTTAGTTTCGGATTATGGCTGGCAGATGAGTCTGCTGTGAGGGTAGGGTTTTGCTGGCTCTTGGAAAGAGTTTGGCTTTTATCCAGTGCAAGATGGGAACGATTAGAATGTTTTAAGCTGAGGAACAGAGCGTGATCTGACAGAATTTAATGGATTGCTGTGGCTGCTCTGTTGAGACTAAGGAAGGTATCTGGGGAGAGCTGAAAAGACGTGAGGGGCATGAGAGAAGGCAGTGTGATGGTGAGAAGTGGGCATGCCTGGCTCTGCTGAGGTTGTGTTGAATAATTTGAAACTACAGAACCAAGGATGGGCTTGGGCAGTTGTCCTTGGATTTCCTACTTACTTACTGGTTCTTCTTTCATGTCAACATGTAGTGAACTATATCAGGGACTATTGTATAATGTTTAAATGCTTGAAATGGAAGACTGTTTTTGCACACTGGTCAGTGTGGGTTTGTATTGCTATTATAATAGTGTTAACTATAGTGTTGCCTTCTTGGTTTCTATGTATCTGCTCATGAATTTTTCCAAATATACACTGAAGTAAAGTTGCTGGGTCATGCATCATGTGCTCAATTAAAAAATATTCTAGGGGGCTGGAGAGATAGTTTAGCAGTTAAGGCATTTGTCTGCAAAGCAAAAGAACCTGAGTTCAATTCCCTAGGACCCACATGAAGCCAGATGCACAAGGTGGCACATGTGTCTGGAGTTTGTTTGCAGTGGCTGGATGCCCTGGCAACCCATTCTTTCTGTCTGCCTCTTTTCTCTCTCACACTTTCTTAAATAAATAAATAAAATATTTAATAAAAATATTTAAAAAATATTCTAGGGGCTGGAGAGATGGCTCAGCAGTTAAGGCACTTGCCTCCAATGCCTAACATCCAAGTTCAATTCCCCAGGACCCACATAAAGAAAGTGGTACGTGTATCTGGAGTTCGTTTACAGTGGCAAGAGGCCCTGGTGTACCCTCTCCCACCCACTCTCTCTGTGTATATATATCTCCCCTAAATAAATATTTAAAAAATATTCTAAACTGGGTGTGGTGGCACATGCCTATAATCCTAGCATTCGAGGTAGAAACCAAAGCATCAGGAGTTTAACATCATCCTTGGCTTCATGGCAGATTTCAGGCCAGCCTGAGCATATGAAACACTCAAAAATATAAATCCTGGGCTGGAGAGATGGCTCAGCAGTTAAGGCGCTTGCGTCTAGTGCCTAAGGCCCTGGGTTCAATTCCCCAGGACCCACATAAGCCAGACCCACAAGGTACTGGTCTCTCTCTCTCTCTCTCTCTCTCTCTCTCTCTCTCTCTGCTTGAAAATGAATAAATAAAATATTTTATAAAAAAAAAATATAAATCCTGTCCCTGGCAGGAGATGAACCACCCCTCGCACATCAGCTAGGGCCTAGGTGAACCACAGAGGAAGTGGAGAGATGAGCTAGAGTGCTGCTTCCACAGTGAACCTGACAACCTGCACCAGGGTGATGGAGACAGACACTGAGGAGGAACTCAAAATGTTCCAAAGCAGAAATCTAGAAGCTGCTATGAGCTCAACACTGAAGTAGACTTAAAACTAACCCACCATGGCTCAAGGAACTTTTTGGAAGAGGGGGTGAAAAATTATAAGACCCATGTTGGGGGGAATATCCAGAGGCATGAGGGTACTGGGAAATCGAATTCAGGCCATTAGGTTTTGCAAGTAAGCACTCTTTATCCATCTCTCCAGCCCCCCCTTCCCTTTAGTTGGAATAGTCTATTATATATGTTCATTATATTTTATTCATTCCTTCTTTTGTAGATGGACACCTAATTACTTCCACTTGTTGGTTATTTTGAATAATACTGCTGTTAACATGAGTGTAAACAAATTTTCTCCCAGACCTGCTTTTACTTGCTGGATCTCATGGCAATTCTACCCCCTTCCCCTAGTCCTGCCTTCTCCAGTCCTAGCTGTCTGTTGGGCATAGAGGCCAGTCATTGGTATGGGGCCACAGTCACTCTGATGGGCTAGGGGATGGCTGGTAATTTTGTTTTTATTTTATTTTGGATTTTTTGAAGAACTGCCGTACTGTTTTGTGCATCAATTCCAGTTCTTATCAGCAGTGCACAAGAGTTCCTACAGCCTTACCATTTACTTACTACTGTCCATCTTTGTGATTATAGCTGTCCTAATGGGTTTGAAGTGGTGTTGCATTGTGCTCATGGGGACTGGCTTGCTCTCAGTTTTGGCCTCTCTGTCCCACATTTGGACCACAACACTGTGCTTCCTGGTTCTCATTGTTCTCTTTCTTCTTGAATTCAGAAGCTTTAAAAATTGTTCTTTCCCTAAAATATAAATGGAATGCAGCTTAATAAGCATTCACAGGAAATTGCTGATTCTATTGAAGTGCAAAATAGGCAGAACTAATTGAAAATTGATTAGTCTCTAGAAAAATGGCATAAAATGAGAATCATGCCAAACCAGTGATACTGCTCCAGGTGCCATGGTATAGTCAGGGAAGGGGCTCTATTAACATTTGGGAATAGTATTTACACAAACCTTTCAGTCAGTATTTCTAGGGGTTGTCATTACAGTTTTAAAAATCAACTTATTTTTTCTATATTAGAAGTAAGTTCTTAAGACTGTAAAAAGTGAAAGAATAAAAAACCAACCATTCTTTCAGTTAGAAATGTCTTTTGTGTGATTCATTGGGAGGAACCAGGAAAGACTAGGATGGTCTTTTTTTGTTGCCATGAGCTTGTGTCTAAGGGAGCAGACACAATTGCCCCCATGCTCAGGCTTGTTCTCTGGTTTTAGTCAAGTGACCAAGACCAGAGCACTGAGTCCATTGCTCTTAAGGTCTTTTTGAGATATGACCGTACCAGGCTTACTGGTTTGGGGCTGCAGTGGGCAGGACTGACATCAGAGTTAGCTGATGAGTGAATGGACACAGGCAGGCAAGGTGTAGGGATTAAAGATGTTATGTCTTGCAGGAAATTTTTTTTTTTTTTGTCCTTAGTATTGGAATTGGCTGGATCCACCTCTCTGTCTCCACACCTGACCCAGGTGTAATTTAAGAGGACAAGAATCCAACAGCTTTTTAGCATAACAGATAAGAGGTCTTCCTTCTTCCCCCCCCCCTTTTTTTTTTCTTTTGGTTTTTCGAGGTAGGGTCTCACTCTAGTCCAGGCTGACCTGGAATTCACTATGTAGTTTCAGGGTGGCCTTGAACTCATGGCAATCCTACCTCTGCCTCCCGAGTCCTGGGATTAAAGGCGTACGCCACCACACCCGGCTTTCTTTCTCCCTTTCTTTCTTCCTCTCTCTCTCTTTCTTCTTTCTTTTTCTTTTTAAAAAAGTATTGATTTATGCGTGAGAGAGATAAAGAGACAGAGATGTGTGTTTGTGTGTGTGTGTGTGTGTGTGTGTGAGAGAGAGAGAGAGAGAGAGAGAGAGAGAGAGAGAGAGAGAGAGACAGAGAGAGAGAGAGAGATGGAGAATATGGATATGCCATGGCCTCTAGTCACTGCAAATGAACTGGTCATTGTACTATTCTGACCCAAAAGGACTGCACTTGGTGGTACAAACCTGTAATTCCAGCTATCTAGGAGACTAGTCATGGGGATCACAAATTCAAGGCCAGCCTGGATTTAGCGAGTGTTTCAAAAAATTAAAAGAGCTATGAATATAGCTAAATGGTAGAGCCGCCTCAGGCCGGCCTTGAGCTCTTGAGCCTTCCTCATGCTGTGATTACTGGCCTGTACCACATTCATGTTACTTGTTTTTGTTCTCCCATAGAAGACCTGAAAGGATCTGGGGAATGGAAAGGAGGGTTTAGGGTGGGAAGGACTGCAGCCTGTATTCTTGCCTGGCTTATTCCTGCTGTAGCCTGCCCTTTTTAGCTTGTGGCTTGTTTGTAACGGCCAGTGTGATTGCTCACATTCCCAGTTTGCTCATGGATTTTTTTTTTTTAATATTTATTTGAGAGATAGAGGGAGAGAGAAAGAGGCAGATAGAATGGGCCTCTAGTCACTGCAAATGAACTCCAGGTGAATTCACCACTTTGTGCATCTGACTTTATGTGGGTACTGGGGAATGGAACTTGGGTCCTTAGGCTTTACAGGCAAGTTCCTTAACCTAAACTAAGCTAAGCTATCTCTCTAGCCCCCCCCCCCCCAACCCCTTTTTGAGGTAGGGTCTTGATCTAGCCCGGCTGACCTGGAATTCACTATGTAGTCCATGTTGCCCTCAAACTCTCCGTGATTCTCCTACTTCTGCTCTGCCTCCAGAAAGCTGGGATTAAAGGTGTGGGCCACCATGCCCAGCTTACTCATCTTTTCTGTAGGTTGAATTTCCTGTGAGTATAAGCCAAGGCTGTATAGCCAGGGCATTAGTGGCTGGTATACATAGACAGCATTTGGTGAGTTCTGGATGCCAGACTTGTTGGCAGCACAGATAGCTTCCCTCTTCTGTAAAAGCATCTGTTAGGCTTAGAGAAGGAAGGCAGAAGGAAGGTTGTTCTTATAACACCCTTCTTTGTGATTTAGTGGTTAAAACAGTCATCAGACAGGAGTGCATGTGTGACATCTTGGATTTTTGGTTGGAAGTCTTGAACATTGGGCTGAGTTTACCTGAAGTATTGCTTACATATACATCTATGGTGTAGCCTTGCTGCTGGTGCTGTTGTCTGGAGCACCTGGCCAGGCAGCATTGAGGGAGCCAGCATTGCTGAGCAGTGCTGATGCCACGAATTGGCCTCTGATGTCATGGAGTGCCATCTCACCATGCTGTCATTACTGACAGCCTTGAAGCCACCATATAAAGGTAAGAGAATATAGACTTTGTCTGGGTGGTGGAGTGTTGTCATCAACATTGCTAGGGTACACCCACCCATAGTGGAATTCTCTCAGTTGTGCCTTCTTTGGGAAAATGAAATGGCTGAAGGTGCTCTTGAGAGGCTGCAGGGGTTGAGAGAGATCGTTATTGTTTTCTTTACAGAGAGTCCTAGGGAAGGGTTAAGTAGCAGATGGAAAAGGAATCTGTCTGTTCTGAATGTTGAAATCCCTTAAATGTAATTTCTGGGCTACTTTGGATATTATTTTCCAAATTTAGGAATGGAGTCTTTTCTGCCAAGGGAAAAACAAAAAGACAAAAGCGGAAAAAGAAAATATCTGAGATACTAAAAGGATTCATGGTTTTTTGTTTTTTTTTTTCCCCCCTTTTTTCCTATCCACCCCTTTGATAATTAGCTGGTGAAACTGGTATATGGAGATGTAGGGGTTGGTAGATAGGGCCCTGTGTCTCTGTGGTTGCTGGATAAAGATGCTTCTGTCTTTGAGAACAGTTTGTATCTTGTGTTTTCTTGGCAACCTCATAGTTCCTGAGAAGGTGGTCACTTTTTCTATGGGACCCACCCATCTTTTTTGAAGCAGAAAGGAGCCAGGCAGACTTGAGTTTGGCATTTTTCTTATTTTGGCTAGAACCCAAAGTGTACTGTTAGGTAGAAAAGGTGATCTTTGCCGTATGTGGATGCTGAGGATTGAAAGAAAGCCAATATGCCACATATTCCATGTTCCTCATTCCAGGCTCAGCCATGGAGTCCTGAGAATAAATTTATTTATATAGGAAGTTTCCCTTCCTTTATTTAATGTCTTGATGCTGAGATGAGAAATTTGGGTTGCATAACTCGTGTTTAGTAGATGACATGATTATGTGGAGAGCACATTCCTTCCCATATCATCGGTGTAGTTTGGTCTCAGTCACATATATATAGTCCTGCTCAGTTGGCCTAGTCATGGTAGTCAGGACACAGTTTTCTGGAGAGTGTGCAGAAGAGCCTAGGGTGAGGTTGTGGCTCCTCCTCTTCTTCTTCTTCTTCTTCTTCTTCTTCTTCTTCTTCTTCTTCTTCTTCTTCTTTCTTCTTTCTTCTTTCTTCTTTCTTCTTCTTCTTTCTTCTTTCTTCTTTCTTCTTTCTTCTTTCTTCTTTCTTCTTTCTTCTTTCTTCTTTCTTCTTTCTTCTTTCTTCTTTCTTCTTTCTTCTTCTTTCTTCTTCTTTCTTCTTCCTTCTTCTTCCTTCTTCTTCCTTCTTCTTCCTTCTTCTTCCTTCTTCCTTCTTCCTTCTTTCTTCTTTCTTCTTCTTTCTTCTTCTTCTTTCTTCTTCTTTCTTCTTCTTTCTTCCTTCTTCTTTCTTCTTCTTTCTTCCTTCTTCTTTCTTCTTCTTCTTTCTTCTTCTTCCTTTTTTTTTTTTTTGGTTTTTCGAGGTAGGGTCTCTCTCTAGTCCAGGCTGACCTGGAATTCACTATGTAGTCTCAGGGTGGCCTCCTACCTCTGCCTCCCGAGCGCTGGGATTAAAGGTGTGCGCCACCACGCCCGACATGGCTTTTCTTCTGAGATGTCTGTTTTACCTGTTCTGACCAGAACCTCCCTTTGGGCTGCAGGGAGGACGATGTTTCTGGGCTGGCTGGGCTTGTGACAGGTCCCCTCCCCCCCCTTTCTCTGAAACTAGTAACCTGCAGAGATACTGTATTACAGTTAATATTAGTTTGCTGCTAAATTATGAACTCAGTTTATAGGCAGGGAAGAACTAAAATGACTGCTTTTGTGTTAACTCTTCAAATGTGTTACTACAGGTATTATAAACTGCCACATAATCCTGACACCATGCCTAACTTTTATGTGAATTCTTGGGATACAAGCTCAGATCCTTATGTTTTCATGTTAAGGATCTATACTAACTGAGCCATCTTTCTACTTGAATTTTTTTCTTTTTCTTTTTCTTTTCTTTTTTTTTTTTTTTTTTTTTTTTTTTTTTTTTTTTTTTTTTTTTTTTTTTTTTTTTTTTTTTTTTTTTTTTTTTTTTTTTTTTTTTTTTTTTTTTTTTTTTTTTTTTTTTTTTTTTTTTTTTTGAGGTAGGTTCTCTCTCAGGCTGACAATTTGCTATGCAGTCTCAGGGTGATCTCCACTCTTGGTGATTCTCCTACCTCTGCCTGGAATGCTGGGATTAAAGTTGTGAGCCACCACACCCAGCTCCTTGGATTCTTATGTATGCTTATTATATATGTTTATGTTGAAGGGAGGTATATACTAGGTTAAGTAATGGCATTATAAAAACTTCTGGAAGATTTTAAAAAATCAATTATTAAGAAAATTTAGATAATATACACTGCTCTTGTCCTGGGTGGCAGAAAAAAATTATGAGTTCATTGGAATAGATGTACATATGCCAGCATTCACCTAGAGAGAGAAGTTGTGCTATGCCCGTGGGTTCTTTATGACCTGTGTTTTGCGACAGGTTGTCTTATGTTCGCCCTAAGAACTGGGTACTTTTGATCCTGCTCATCCAGCCCAGGGCAGTTCTCAGTGTCTCCCTCTAGAAAACTTTCCAGCTGAGCCTGCTGCACGCCTTTGATCCTAGCGCTTGAGGCAGAGGTAGGAGGATAGATGTAAGTTCAAGGCCACCCTAAAACTACATAGTGAGTTCCAGGTCAGCCTGGTCTAGAGCGCGAGACCCTACCTCGAAAAAACAAACAAAAAGCCAAAACCAAACCAAAACAAAAACCCAAAAACACTTTCCAGCTGAGTTTTCATGTAGATTTATACATACCAGTTTGCACCAGAGGAAAAAACTTTCATGAATTCCAACTGCTCAGTGTCTCAGTGTGTCAAAATGGATGTTGAAAGAGGAGAATTTTGTTTCCCAGCAGGACATTGGAGACAGGCACGTCAAGTGTGCATTATTTTGTTCTTTTCTCAAAGGGCTTGCTTTGTTACTGTCATTTGTAATCCTTTTGATTATGCACTGGATGGATTGTGTGAATGCACTGGCATGTCCCTCCCCCAATAGAACTTCTGCCTTTTGCCATTTACATGCTGTTGTGGCTGGAAGTATATGTAGGCTATGAAGTTGACTTGAGACTCTGCACCTGCTGGTAAAAGCCCTGATACTGCCATCACTCAGGAATGACAGATTCTCTTTTGTGTTCTCTGTTTAGAATGGTGGCTGTGCCTGAGCTTCCCCCCAAAGGAGGCAGGGCTGATCCACCACTTAGGACTTGTGAAAAAGGACTGGATCCCTATTAGGAGTATTTTACAGTGTTTTGATTTTGTTCAAGGGACATTGATAAATAAGTAGCGCTTTGTTTTTGTTTCCTCTTTTTTTTGTAAATCATATTTAAGAAAAACAAGAGTTTTGGGGATTTTGTTTTCAGCTTGGGCTTAAAAGTTGGATATGGTATCTTCTTGAATTGTATGTGGGGTGGGTATATACATACATATATAATATATGTATTCGGACATACTGGGTATAGGATTGTATGACCTTTGTGAATGTGTATGAAGGTTAGAGATCAATGGTGGGTATCTTCCTTAATCATTTTCCACTTTATTCTTTGGGACAGAGTGTCTCATTGAACCCAGGGCTCACTCACCTCCTCAGTGTTGGGAGTACAGGTGCATGCCGCTACATCTGGCTTTTTTTTACCTGGTTACTAGGTATCCAAACTCAGGTCTTCATACTTCCATGGTAAGTACTTCACCCATTGAGCCATCTCCCCAGGCCCCGATTTTTTTTTTTTTAAAAAAAGATAATTTCTAAGAGAGAATGGATGCAGCAGGGCCCCCAACTGCTGCAAACATACTTCAGATGCATGTACCACTTTGTGCATCTGGATTTATATGGATACTGGGGGGAACCAGGTTGTTAGGCTTTGTAGGCAAGTGCCTTAGCAGCTGAGCTATCTCTCCAGCTCTTTTTTTTGGTTGTTTTGAGATAGGGTTTAATGCTTGCCCAGGCTGACCTGGAACTCGATCTGTAATCCCAGGCTGGCCTCAAATTCAACAGTGATCATCCTGCCGCTCCCTCCTGAGTGCTGAGATAAAAGGCATGTGGTGCCACACCTGGCTTGAATAATAATAATAACAGCAATCATTATTTTGGTTTTTCAAGGTAGGGTCTCGCTATAGCTCAGGCTGGAATTTTTAAAAAATAGGTTTTACTTTCATATTTTCTCTTTGCCTCTTATCCTATGGGTCTCCTTTTCTTAACCTGATAATACAAATTGAGAGCTGAGCGTGGTGGCGCATGCCTTTAATCCCAGCACTCTGGAGGCAGAGGTAGGAGGATTGCTGTGAGTTCAAGGCCACCCTGAGACTACATAGTGAATTCCAGGTCTAGGCAAGACCCTACCTCGAAAAACCAAAAAAAAATAAAAAATAAAAAAGAGGCAGCCAATGATCAATCCTTGCTGATAATACAGATTGATAATATGAATCAACAGCAGAGCTTCTAAAACTCATTTGTCTATCATCTCTGTGCATTTGTTGTATGGGTACACATGTGTGTAGATGCCAGAGGACCTCATATGTCCTTAGGAACACCATCCAGATTTTTTTTTTCTTTCAAGATCAGGTCTCTCATTGGCCTGGAGGTCATCATTTAAATAAAATAGCTAGCCAACAAGCCTCAGGTATCCTCTTGTCTCTTTCCCTACCTCTAGGATTATAGGCAAGTGTTTTATCCACTGAGCCATCTTCCCATTTCCTTAGTTTTTACTTTTTGAGGCAGAAGATTTATTTCTCTATGTTACCTAGGCTGATCTTGAACTCACAGTTCTGTTTGAGGCTCCTGAGTGCTGGAGTTACAGGTTTGCTCTGCTACTCCTAACTTGAGGGGCATTTTTTAAAAAAGCTTTTTATTGACAGCTCCCATAATTTAGACAATAAACCGTGATAATTCCCTCTCCATCCCTACTTTCCTCTTCTCTAGCCCACACTCCATCATATCCCCTCCCCCTCTCAATTAGTCTCTATCTTGTTTTGAGGTCATCATGTTTTCTTGAAGGACATTTTTGAAAAGTCACTTTTTTTTACAGGGTTCCTCAATTAGTATCTGCAGGATACTTCCCTGTGATTTATTCCAGGTTATTCACCATGCAGGGAGCTACAGAAGTGACATCGTGTGGAACATGTGTCCATCAGGTATAAGGTGTCACTTTGTCACAATTGACCATGTCAGTTTTATTATATGGTTGAGTAATGCCCATTGGGTTACTGAAGTTACTTTTTTTTCCTTTGTAGTTAAGAATGCTTTGATGGGGGCTGAGGAAATAGCTCAGTGATTAACAGCCTGGGTTCGATTCCCCAATGCCCATGTAAACCTAATGCACAAAGTGGTGGGCACATGTGTCTAGAGTTTCTTTGTAGTGGCAAGAGGCCCTGACATGCCCATTCATGCATGTTCTCTCTCTAAATTAAAGAAAAAAAATGTGTGTGTGTGTGTGTGTGTGTTGTTGTTGTTGTTTGTTTGTTTTCCCTAGGTAGGATATCACTAGCCCAGGCTGGCCTCAAATTTATAGTGATCCTCTTACCTCTACCTCCCAAGTGCTGGGATTAAAGGCATACACCACTACACTGGCTTATTTAAAAATTATTTATTATTGGGCTGGAGAAATGGCTCAGTGGTTAAGGCACTTGCCTCCAATGCCTAAGGCCCAGGGTTCAATTCCCCAGGACCCACATGGGCCAGACCCATAAGGTGGTGGCCCTGGTGTGTTCTCTCTCTCTCTCTCTCTCTGTCTCTCTCATCTCTCTGCTTGAAAATGAATAAATAAAATATTTAAAAAATTATTTAAAATTTATTTATTATTTTAAAAATTATTTTTTTAAAAGAATGCTTTGATGGGCTGGGAAGATGACTTGCTTGCAGTGACTGCCAGCCCAGTTTTGCTTCCCTATTACCCACCTAAAGCCAGACACACAAAGTGGTACATGTGTCTAGAGTTCATTCACAGTGGCAAAAAGCCCTGGCATGCCCATTCTCTCTTCCTTTCTCAAATAAATAAATGAAAATATTAAAAAAAAAAACAGGATGTAGGGGGGGTGGGGGAGAGAGAGAATGAGCCTTACTATATAGTCCATGCTGATCTTGAACTTGAAATACTTCTACTTCAGCCTCTCGAGTATTGGGATAATAGATGTGTGCCTACATTTGGCTTGTGTTAGATCTTATTAAACTTTCCCCTAATCATTGTAATCTTTATTGATGTATCAGATTTGATCCACTATGAAGGTATGTGCATGTATGTATGTAAATAAAGAGAGGGAGGCTGGGCATAATGGTGCATGCCTTTAATCCCAGCACTCTGGAAGCAGGTTACCCTGGGACTATATAGTAAATTCCAGGTCAGCCTGGACTAGAGCAAGACCCTACCTTGAAAAACAAAACAGAGAAAGAGAGAGGGGGGGAGGGGGAGAGAGGAGAGAGGAAGGATAGAGGAAAGAATGGGCCATGGCTTCTTGTCACTGCAAATGAACTTTAGATGCATCCTCCACTTTGTGCATCTGACTTTATCCATAGATAAAGATACTTTATAGATACTGGTGAATCAAACTTGGTCTACCAGGCTTCGCCTTTAACCACTGGGCCATCTCCCACCTCTTTTTTTTTTTTTAATGTTCATTAGTTAGCATTCTAGACTAAAGGCGAGCTTAGCTTTTATTTGCATTTATTTAGTGTTCATTATTCAGCTATCATTATGTTCAGAGATTTATAATCTGCAATTATCTCACTTTCTAAAAAATATTTGCAAGCAAGGGGATGTGTGTGTGGTGCACATCAGTCCTCTTGCCAATGCAAGGGAACTCCAGATACATGAGCCACCTTGTGCATCTGACTTTACATGGATGCTGAGGAATTGAACCCAGGCTGTCAGGCTTTGCTAACAAATACTTCTAACCAGACTTGTCTAGGAGGAGTCCTTCAGGCATTGCTATCTTAAGATATTTGTTATCCTTTGTGCATTGACATTTTCGGGCTTTACACAAGACACTAACCTCTGCCTAGATTGTCCTTGCCCTTACCTGGCATTGGTTGTTTATCCTGGCAGCTTTTTTAGTTCTTCAAGCAAGTGTTACGTATGAGCCAAGATTCAGTGCTCAGTACTCGTGCTTCTATTGAGCACCATTGCTCAAGTTTTCTTTGATTATTTTTGTTTGTTGCTGTGTCAAATACCTGAGACCATCTTGAAGTAGGATTTTTTTTTTTTTTTTTTTTTTTTGGGCTCATGGTTTCAAAAGTTTTAGTTGTTTCAGTCCAAGGTTGGCTGAATCTGTTACCTTAGGGCTCAGTTCAGGCAGAATATCATGGTGGTAGGAGTAGTTGACAGTTAGCAGGTTGTTCACCTCATGGCATTTAGGAAGCAGAGTGTGACAGGAAGAGTCTGGAGATAAGTCTTGTCATGCCTATACTGACCTACTTATTCCAAGTAGGTTACACCTCTTAATTTATCCATTGATTAAATTAGAGGTCTATCACCTCTCAGTAGTGTCACCATACAGGGACCAAGCCTTTAATGATTAATCCCCCCTTAAAAATATTTATTCGAGGGGAGAGAGAGGAGAGAGGAGAGAGAGAGAGAGAGAGAGAGAGAGAGAGAGAGAGAGAGAGAGAGAGAGAGAGAGAGAGAGAATGAGAATTGGCACACCAGGGCCTACAGCCACTGTAAAACAAACTCCAGACACATGTGTCACTTTGTGCATCTGGCTTTATGTGGGTACTGGGGAATCAATTCAATTCCCACTGCTTAACAGATAAATACCTTAACTGCTAAGTCATGATTAACCTTTTGATGAGAAATTTCATATCTAGACTGTAATGGTGGTTTCTAGTCCTAATGTTCAGGTTCTTGATTCAGGAGTTAGTTATGAATTATCTTGCAAGGGCACAGACACAGGCAACCCATCTCTCTTTTTTAAAATTTTATTTCTTTATTTACTAGAGCACATATGAGGAAGAGGGAGAGAGAAAAAGGGGGGAGAGTGAGATAGACACACAGAATGAATGAGAATGAATATGACAGGGCCTTCTGCCACTTCACATGAACTCCAAATATATGTTTCTCTGTGTGAATCTGGCTTTGCATGGGCACCCAAGCCTTCAGGTTTACAAGCGTCTTTAACCACTAAGCCATTTGAGGGTTTCATGTGTGTTTTTTTTTTTTTTAACAGTTTATTTATTTATTTTACAGATTTGATTTCTCCATCCCCAGCTTAAAGTCTACCAACAGGTCTGTTTGGTTCTGCCTATGAGTACACATCTGAAAAACACATGTATAATGACAAAGGCTGGGGTGGGTTTTGTTGTAGTTAGGGTTTACAGCCTTTCCTGGCTTTGTATCCACTGACATTAGGAGTTCTAATCATTTTATCTGTCACTGGTCTTTCTAAAAGCTAATGAGAGCCATGTTCCCTCTCGCTAAATATCATTGGCTCATCACAGCACATTTGAATTTTGAATCAACAGGTTCTTCCTCTAGTCTTGGGCTGAGCTTGGCCATTTGACCTTTCATTTGTGTTCCTGACATTGTTCTGCTCTGTGCTCTCCCCCACAAGGATCTCAGAATGACTGTAGCTGAACTTCCCTTGACCACTGTTCTGAGGTGTTTGTAGAATGCCATTAAATTCATCTCATAGGTAGAAGCTTATGGGGCACTTTTCCCGAATCTTGGGAAGGCTTGCCTTGCACTGTGGACATGCTTGGTGTGGTGGTTTGAATGTTAATGTGTGCCCCCATAGCCTTAGGTATTTTTAAAAATTAATGAGAGGGAGGGGAATAATGTGTGTGTGTGGGGGGGAGCCAGGGCTTGTGTGGGAACTGGGGAATAGAACCTGAGCTATCAGGCTTTGCAAGCAAGCACTTACTGAGCCATCTCCCCAGACCCTGCGGCATGTTTTAAGATTAAGCTTTCTACTAAAGTGCAAAAGTCTGCTGGAGGAGGTGTGTCACTGTGGGTGGATCTTGAGTCCAGCCCTACTAGGTGTATAGAGAGCAGTTGAGCTCTGGCTGTTTGTGCTTGCTGGGGTTGGATTTTTCTCTCTGCTGTGGATGTTGAAGTGAGCCTACTTCCTCTGCCATGGTGAAACTTCCCCTGATATCTGTAAGCCTGAAATAAACCCTTTCCTCCCTTAAGCTGCTTCAGGTCGGATGTTGTCCTAACAAAGAAAAGGTAACTACAATACTTGGGGATAGATACATTGTGGGATTAGACCTGTGCCTCCTTATGGAACCAACTGGTGGGACAGATAGACACTAAAACAGGGTCAGAGGATGAGAGGTACAGAGTAGGGATGGCTGTGTCTTTGTGTTTTTTTTTTTCCCCCTCCATTTTTGTTTCTTCTCCATCTGGAACAGCAGTAGTCTGTTGAACTTTTTTGGTTTTTTCGAGGTAGGGTCTCGCTCTCGTCCGGGCTGACCTGGAATTCACTATGTAGTCTCAGGGTGGCCTTGAACTCACAGCGATCCTCCTGCCTCTGCCTCCCGAGTGCTGGGATTATAGGCGTGCACCACTATGCTCGGCTTGTTGAACTTTTAATAAAAGAACCACTGATGGTTTGCCTCAGAGGTGTCACATGTGGTCATTTGTGATTGTTGCCACTCTGTTGAAAATGTAAAAACCACACTTACCTATGTGGTCTTAGAACTCAGTATTGAACTTGATGGTTGTGAAATAGGGCCCGTGTGTCCACTAAGTTTTCTATGTGGCTGGGATAGGATAGGGGCTCAGTGGTATAGCTGATCTATATATATATTCCCAGTGACAGGTCAAGAGGGCTGTAGACATCCATTGAGTCCCATCAGGCCAGGGTCAGACCAGAGAATGCCAACATGACTTCTTCTGAATGTGTGCCTCAAAAACCAGGTCCTACAATGCATACTACTAGTGTGGTTACACAAAGCTCCAAGGATGTGACAGGGATTGTGTCCTTTCTTGGCCTCAGTTCCTGGGGTGTGTATAGTAAAGATACCAAGTTCTTCCAGGAGATGCTCTTGGGAGCATTTGGGAAGTACCAAGGATGTCCAGTGTTTGTTTTCAGCAGGATTGAGGAAAGGAGGGATCTAGTGGGCACCTGCAACTTTGGGTAACATGATGGGGCATGGCCCTGCTTTTGTGGTGGGATGGAATTAGCGATAACCTCAAGGTTAGGGGGAATGTTCTGAGGAAACTTTTTGGTATTTTTGGAGGAAACATTCCAGAAGATATCAGTGTGATAGGAGTCATGTCTTTAGGTTCTAGGATCTGACAGCTTTTGGAGCTTAAAAGTGGGAAGCTATGGTGTATATTCTCAGGATGAGTGAGGGAGTTTTGTCTTAAACATTCCCACAAGGCTTTAGAATTTAATAATCTTTCCATGTGGTAGACACTTAAGCTCAAATATTTAGTGTTTAAGTGTCTAATTGAATTTTCTTGAGTTTTCCCATTTAACTTTTTATGTCGGTATTAGGTATTTGAAATACTGACAGAAAGCATTTCTTTTTAAAAATATTTTTTGGCTGGGGAGATGGCTCAGTGGTTAAAGGTATTTGCTTGCAAAGCCCTCCAGCCTGGGTTCAATTTTCTAGTATCCACTTAAAGCCAGATAAGCAAAGTGGTGCATGCATCTGGAGTTCATTTGTAATGGCATGGCAAGAAGCCCTAGCATGCCCATACTCACTTCCTCTTCCTTCATGGCCCCCAATAAATAATATTTTTATTTATTTACAATCAGAGAGAACAAAAGAGAAAGCATGAGTGAGTATGCCAGGGCCTCTTGCCAGTGCAAATGAACTTCAGATGCAAGTGCCACTTGTTGCATCTGTCTTTACGTTAGCACTGAAGAATCAAATCCAGGCATCAGGCTTTATAAGCAAGTGCCTGTAAGATCTCTCTCCAATGCCAGAACGCATTTCATAGTAAATTACAGCATTCCTATAATAGCCAAAATATTTCAGATTTCCTTAAAAAATTATTTATTTATTTATTTGAAAGAGAGAGGGGGGAGGTGAGGGGCAGATATCAAGAATGGGTGCACCAGGGCCTCCAGCCAGTGCAAACAAACTCCAGACACACGCAGCACCTTGTGCATCTGGCTTCATGTGAATACTGGGGATCGAACTTGGGTCATTCTGCTTTGTAGTCAAATGCCTTAACCACTAAGCCTCTCCAGCCCTCATATTTCTTTTTAAGCAGTATACAAACACTTTATAATTTTTAAAAATTTATTTGTAACCAGAGAAAGAGAGGAAATGGGCATGCCAGTGCCTCTTGACAGTGCATGTCCACTTTGTACATTTGGCTTTACATGGGTACTGGGGAATTGAACCCCAACTGTCAGGATTTGCAAGCAAGTTCCTTGACCACTAACTAAGGCATCTCTCCAGGCCCATGAGCACATTATTAAGATACTTGCCTAGAACTGCACTCTAGGCATGTGACACTATGTATAGTTCTCTGAATGCCAGTCCCTCTTCCTGTGGGTTACTGTGTTGTCCACCAGTGAATAACCCCATCTGAATATAGGCTAGTGAGCTTTGTAACTAATTGTGGAGAAGTCTGCCTCTGATGTATTCAATTTGATAGCTGTTGTTTTTTCTCAGCAGGCAGTTCCGACCAAAGGGGAGACCAAGCAGGATTGCTGCATGAAAAGCGAGCTGCTAAGGGAAGGTAAGTTCAGGTTTGCTGAGTAGGAAAAGGGACTTTCTTGCCTGCACTCTTCCTATCAGTTGTCCCAGGTCTCTTTTCCTAGGGTTACAGTGTAATTTTTAATCTCTCCCATTCCCAGACACGTGTGCACACACACACTCATACAGAAGCACACACAAAAGATCTTCTAGAGAAGGAATAATCCAAATATTAAAAACAAACACCTTGCATGTCCTTGTGTTAAAGTGCACTAGAAAATAAAAAGCGTGGATAGCATCTTTACGACACTGAAAGCTGGAGCCTACCCAGGCCTTATCTGTTAAATCTGAATAAGCACACTGTGATTGATGCACAAGTGTGGTGGATGCTAGACAAACAGCACAGTTCATAAAGCAATGGAAATGAAGCTTAAGTGTGTTTTGGCAAATGAAGAAAGCCAGACCTAAAGGTCATGTGGTTTATGATTCTATTTATATGGCATTTTAGACTAGGTGAACTGGAAACTTGGAGGACATAGCAGAGGTTGCCAGGCTCTGGCTGAAGGAGATGTTGAATGGGCAATGTGAGGCAGATTTGAGAAGGCAGGATGTTCTCTAATAAGTGGGGGTGAATAGGGCTTTTTGTGACTCCAGTATATTAATACAGAATTGTGTACTACGTGTCCACATGTAGGCCACAGGAGTGGCTCAGACCCTGAACTTAAGGGAGGCTTCTTCACAGGCCTGGCCTCTACCAGAAAACTAGGCTATGGCCCCTGCTTACATTTTATCCTCACCCTAGATATAACTTCTGTGTTCCTATGGGGACCTTAGAGTCCTCTGGCCTCTTTTTTAATTGCTTGCTCCTGAGGCCATTATGATTCTTGCTGTCTCCTACCACTCTATTTACAATGCCTCCTGTTTGTTGGTCTTTTTGAGGCAACATCTAATGTTTACTTTCTGTTACTACTCCCTCCCAATTCCTGAAATGTCCTATTCATAGGCTTTTCCCTCCATCTTCTTTGGGATCCTTCCCAAGACCTTTCCTAAAAAAATGGAAAGTTTTGTTACATGTCCTTCATCCTTCATAAAATTTACCAAGTCGACTGTCTACCAGGTTTTAAATGTTCCCAGTTCTCACATGGAAGAGAGTTGCAGAGAAGATGGAGAATTAGGAGATAGATCATGCTGAGACTACATAGTGAATTCCAGGTCAGCCTGGGCTCCAGCGAGACCCTACCTCGAAACCCCTCCCCCCCAAAAAAGTGTCTTTGCCTTAAAAATCAGTAACATTATTTATTTATTTATTTTGTTTTTTTGAGGTAGGGTCTCGCTCTAATCCAGGCTGACCTGGAATTCACTATGTAGTCTCAGGGTCTTGGCCTTGAACTCATAGCAATCCTCCTACCTCTGCCTCCCGAGTGCTCGGATTAAAGGTGTGCGCCACCACGCCCGGCTAGTAATTTATATTTTTAAAATATTTTTCAAGGTTTGTTTATTTATTTGGGAGAGAGAGAGACAGACAGACAGATAGACAGACAGAGAGAGAGAGAGAGAGAGAGAGAGAGAGAGAGAGAGAGAGAGAGAGAGAGAGTTCGAGCCTACTCTAGGGCCTCCAGCTGTTGCAAATGAATTCCAGCCTTATGCATCTAGCTTTATGTGGGTACTGGGGAATTGAACTCGGGTCCTTCTGCTCTACAGGCAAGCGCATTAACTGCTGAGCCATCTCTCCAGCCCTAGTAACTTATTTTTGAGACAGTGTCTTGCTACGTCATACAAGCTGACCTCCAGCTTGCAGCAGTCTTTCTGCTTCAGACTCCCAAGTGCTTGGATTTCAGGAGTGAGCCAAAATACTCAGCTCTGGGCTAAATTTTCTTTCCTTTTTTTTTTTTTTTCTTCCTTCAAGGTAGGGTCTCACTCTGATCCTAGCCCAGGCTGACCTGTAATTCACTTTGTAGTCTCAGGTTGGCCTGGAACTCACAGCAATCCTCCTACTTTGGCCTCCCAAGTGTGGGAATTAAAGGCATGTGCCACCATGCCCAGTTGGGTTAATTTTTTGTAGGACATGTAGTCTCTGTTTTTCAGAAATATTTTATTTATTTATTTGAAGGAGAGAGAGGGAAGGAGGGAGAGAGAATGAATGAATGAATGAATGAGAATGGGCATGTCAGGGCCTCTCACCACTGCAAACAAACTCTAGACGCATGCACCACCTTGTGCTTGGTACTGGGATATTGAACTCAGGTGGGTAGCAGGCAAATGCCTTAACCGCTAAGCCATTTCTTTAGCCCTCAGGCTTTTCTTTTACTGGGATGACTTCTCAAACCATTGTTTAAGAAATAATTATTTAATTTGTTTGAACTAAGTGTTGGTTAATGTGTGAATGAAAGGATTTCTTTAGGCAGTGTTTATTTGTTTTTGTTTTATGAGGTAGGGCCTCACTTTAGCTTCAGCTGACCTGGAATTCCCTCTATGTAGTCTCAAGCTGGTCTGGAACTCATGAGATCCTCCTACCTTTGCTTCTCTAGTGCTGGAATGGAACCCCAACCACAGTGTTAGATTTCTTTTCCCCCTTAAATATTTTAACTTATTTATTTGCAAGCAGAAAGAGACAGAGTGGGCATGCCAGGGCCTCTAGCCACTGCAAAGGAATTCCAGGTGCATGTGCTACTTTGTGCATCTGGCTTTATGTGGGTACTTGGGAGTTGAACTCAGTTGTTAGGCTTTGCAGGCAAGTGCCTTAACCCCTGAGCTATTTCCAGCTCCTAGACAATGATTTTTCATTTTTTATTTTGGTGGTGGCGATAGAACCCAGGGCCTTGTACATTTTAGGCTAGTGTTTTACCACTGAACCCTATTGCTGTTGATAGCTCTATGTATGCCAGCCAAAGGAATTGTAACTTGTGGTCCTGGGAGTGATTGTATGGAACAGTGGGTGCCAGCAGGTGGTGACATTCCTTTCTCTGTTCACAGATATACCTATGGCTGCTGATGAAGGTTCCACAGAGAAACAGGCAGGAGAGGCCCCCGTGGCTGCAGATGGTGAAACCAATGGGTCTTGTGACAAGAGTGATGATACCAGTCACCCAAACACAGCCAAACATACTCAGGAGAGCACAAGAGCCAGCCCACAGGAAAGCACCAACAGAGCATCCCGGGTGGCAGAAAATGGGGTTTCAGAAAGAGACACAGAAGTTGGGAAGCAAAACCATGTCACAGCTGATGACTTTGTGCAGACCTCTATCATTGGTAGCAACGGATATTTCTTAAATAAAACGGCCCTGCAGGGGCAGCCCTTGAGGACTCCTAACACTCTGGCCTCTTCGCTTCCTGGCCATGCTGCAAAAACTCTTCCTGGAGGGGCCAGTAAAGGCAGGACTCCAAGTGCGCTTCCTCAGACACCAGCCACAGCACCTGACGTGCCTGGGGAAGGGAGTATGGACACTGAAGACAGAAAGCCTGCAGCCTCTGGCACTGATGTCAGGGTTCACAGGGCACGCAAGACCATGCCGAAGTCCATCCTGAGCCTGGTAATTTTGTGTCGTCTATCCTTCTTTTCTATTGTTTTAATTAAAGTAATGAAGAAAAAAAGCCAGTGAATGTCAGTGGTCATCTGATAGGTGGTCTCTTTCAAAGCAGATGACAGTTTATCAATGTTCTTTGTAGGCTTTTCTTGCTCTATGAAGTCGGATCAGGCTCTGTGAGAGAGGCTGCGTTAGAGATAATTGAGAAGAACATGGACATGAAGTTGGTCAGGGCCATGGTATAACAGTATGGGGGCTAAGGACTGACTACATCAACATGCCAGGCACAGGGTTACCGAGAGGAGGATGAATCCTGCATCCTAGCCCTAAACCAAGGCAGTCCATCCCTTTATCACCTGGCCTGCTGGGCTTTTGTGTCTCATCGTGTTTTACATGGCTCGTGCATGATGTGTGCTTTAAAAATGTCTAGTGCAAAAAAAAAATGTCTAGTGCAGTTACTTTGTTTTCTAATGTGAATTTGGCTGGGGTGGATTCTGTATTCATGGTCTCTTGGGACATCTAGTGCCCTTAATGTGCAGACCATTTGCTATTTCCTTTATAGCCTCTAGGCTCCATGTCTGAGACCTTTGCCCAAGGCCCTGCTATTTTGAGGATTTGTGTCAGCTCCAGGAACATAACGTACAGTATATGATTATATGATTATCATCCATCTTCCCATAGAACTTCTTTTATAGGTGGGCACCGGGTCTCTTGTCTCCTTGGATAGATAGTGCCTTGCATGCTTTCATTTTCTGCTCTATGTGCTTAGCCCTTGACACTTTCCAGTTCATTCCATATGTTGACGTCTATTATATCTTTTTTTGTTTTGTTTTGTTTTTCGAGGTAGAGTCTCACTCTAGCCCAGGCTGACCTGGAATTCACTATGTAGTCTCAAGGTGGCCTTGAACTCATGGTGATCCTCTTACCTCTGCCTCCCGAGTGCTGGGATTAAAGGTGTGCCCCACCAAGCCCGGCTTATATAATTTTTTAAAAATATCCAATATCTCTGGTTAGTCCTTAAGTTGCAAAAGAAAAAAAAATCAGTTCTGTACCACATTTCTTTTTTCATTTTTTAAAAGAAAATTTGTTTGTCACAGTATCTCATGTAGCCAAAGCTAACCTTGAATTCCTGATTCTCTTTCCTCTACCTCCCAAATGCCATGATGCCCAGCTCATATTTCATCTTATTTTTCAAAGATACTGATTTTACTTCCATAGTCTGTTAATGAATTCTGATTGCCAGAGGAATTCGGATTGGATATGGCAGCTCTTGATCATAGTGTTGTTCCCTTCTAATGTTGATCTCTCCCCAGGAGGGTTTGCTTTTATTTCTCTGGTACTGGTGTAGCCTGCCCTGTAGCTATGTGGCTCTATAGTTATTGTAAAGCAGTGTGTGTGGAGCTACTTGCCTCCTGCCCACCCTCCAGGGTGGGTGGGTCCACATTCATCAGGATCTATCCTCTGTCATATAGCCACTTGGGTGCAACTGGATATGATGCATGTCAGTCACCCTGGCCTTTACCAGGGAGCTCCCCAGTTCTAGCTTTGCTAGCTTGATTATGTTCCAATCTTTTGTAGAATTTTGTTTATGTCAAATCTCAAGAAAATTTCCTTCCTACAGTCATAGCATTTGGGAGGCAGAAGTAGGAGAATTGTCACAAGTTCAAGGCCTGCTTGGACTGCAGAATAAGTTCAAGGTCAGCCTGGACCCTATCTCCAAAACCAAAACATAAAATGGGAGAACAAAAACCTAAGAAAATTAAAAAATACTAAAGCTTATATGATGACATTCTGTGTATCTTTTACCCAGTCTCCCTTTCATGGTAATATCTTATACCTAAAGTATGGTATCCAAAGTAGACACTGACATTGGTATAATCTTAGATCTCACTTAGTTTTAAAAATAATTGATTTATTTGAGAGAGCACATAAGAGCACGTGTGCTAGGGTCTCTTGTTGCTGCAAATGAACTCGAGACGCATGTGCCACTTTGTGCATCTGGCATTATTGATTGCTAGGGAATTGAACCCTGGCTGGCAGGCTTTGTGAGCAAGTGCTTTTAATCACTGGCGTATGTATGTATGTATGTATGTATGTATGTATGTATGTATGTATGTATGTGCACATTCCATGACACACATGAGAAGGTCAGAGTAACTTTGGGAATCAGCCTTTGCCTTCCACCCTGTTTGAAAAAGTGCCTCATGATTGCTTTTGTGAGCTTTTGGAAGTTCTGTATCCTCCTTTCTTGTTGTGGGTGTACTGGAATTACAGAAACCAGCTTCTGGCTTCTACATGGTAACTGGGGATCCGAACTCAGGTACTTAGAGTTGCACAGCAAGTGCTTTATCAACTGGACCATCTCCCAATCATGGTTTTTAACTTACAACTTTTTAGTTTTTTTAAAGATAGGGTCTCATGTGGCCCAGGCTGACCTGGAATTCGTTATGTAGTCTCAGGGTGGCCTCGAACTCATGGTGATCCTCCTACCTCTGCTTCCCAAGTGCTGAGATCAGAGGAGTGTGCCACCGTGCCCAACCCTACATGAATTTTTTTTTTTTTGGGGGGGAGAATTAAATGTCTCCTAACTCTAGATAAGGCATCGACTACAGACCACATAAGAGTGAGAATATGTGGCGTTTGACTTTCTGTGACTGGGTTACCTCACAGAGTGTAATTCTTTCCAAATCCATCCATTTCCCTGCAAATTTCTTTTTATTTGCAATGGGGGAGAGAGGGAGAGGAAAAGGGAAAGGGTGGGGGCGGGAGAGAGAGAGAAATGGGCACTTCAGGGCCTCTAGCCACTGTAAATAAACTCCAGATACATGCGCCACTTTGTGCATTTGGCTTTACATGGGCACTGGGCAATTGAACTCAAGACATTGGGTTTTGAGACAAGCACCTTTACTCCTCACTGAACCATCTCTCCATCCCATCACTTTTTTTTTTAAACTTAAATTTTTTTTTTTTTTTTTTTTTTTTTTGGTTTTTCGAGGTAGGGTCTTGCTCTAGTCCAGGCTGACCTGGAATTCACTATGTAGTCTCAGGGTGGCCTTGAACTCACGGTGATCCTCCTACCTCTGCCTCCCGAGTGCTGGGATTAAAGGCGTGCGCCACCACGCCCGGCTTTAAAAAATTTTTTTCCTTAATTTCTGGCAGTACCAGGGATTAAACTTCAGCCTCTTGTATGTTTGGCTCACTTACCACTGAGCTACACCACTAGGTAGAATGTTAAAAGTGTTTTTATTTTTTATTGCTAGCTTCCATAATTATAGATAATAAACCATAATGACTCCCTCCCCACCCTCCCTCATATCTCTTCCCTCTCTCAATTAGTCTATTTTGTTTCAGTGTCATCATCTTTTCCAACCATTATATGTAGGTGTTATCAGGCACTGTGAAGTCATGAATGTCAAGGCCATTTTGTGTCTGGAAGATTGCATTGTAAGCAGTCCTACCCTTCCTTTGGCGCTTACATTCTTTCTCCCACCTCTTCCACAATAGACCCTGAGCCTCGGAAGTTGTGATAGAGATGTCCCAGTGCTGAACACTCTACTGTCATTTCTTCTCAGCACTGTGGTATCTTTTGAGTTATTCCAATGGTCATTACCATCTGAAAAAGAGAAGCTTCTCTGACCAAAAAGTGAGAATAGCATTATTATGTGGGTATGAACATTAAAAAAAAAAGTGGTTAAAAAGCAGTTGGGTGGGCATAATGTATGTATTTAGCCAGAGAGCAACAGACATTACTCCCCTAGGGAGCATGGCCTTCTCCATCATAGGCTTTTGACTAGGTCTTCAGTACCAGGTATGTGTATTCCCTTTCTTGGAGCAGGCCTCCAGTCCAATTAGAGAGCCATTAGTGTCTCCCACAATAGATGTGCCACTATTGCATCAGTTGGCACATTTGGCCTGGCTGGCCAATTCTAAGGCTTGCAAGGTCCACTGGTATTTACTACTGTTGATGACTTCTCTCTTCCCACAGGGCTGCATGCAAGCATAGCTTTTTCTAGCTTTCTGTCAGCTGGTTAACAGGGAGGAGGCTTCCTGCTCAGCTCCAGCTTGATTTCTCAGTGTCCTGCAGCCCAAGCATATATGGTCTTTAGCAATAGTCTTACCATCTCATCTGGTGTTCAACCAAGAGCCTTGGCAATGGCCTGTAATGTTTTGGGTGCCTTAGGAACCTCTCTGGCCAACAACATCCCTGGCACTGAAATTTTTCTAGTGACAGTCTGTGGCTACTGGGTGGGCCATTATCCAAAGAAGTAGGTTTCCATATGGCTTATTCTAAACCTCTTAAATTTTGGTTAATCCTTCTCCCACCCTTCCTTTACTCGATTCTTTCCCCTGACCCCACTTAGGCCTTGCACTCCTAGTAATCTGATCATTTACTTACATATATACAATACCCTCTTTAGTCTTCCTCTCTCCCTTATAGCCCCTTTCTAACTTACTGGCCTCTATACTGACTTTTATTCCAACGCACATACAAATCTGTGGCGTTTGGCTTTCTGGGCCTCGGGTTACCTCACTTAATATAATCCTTTCCAGGTTCATCCATTTCCTTGCAAATTTCATTTCTCTTTATCTCTGAATAGAAAACTCCATTGTATAAACGTGCAGTGAATGTATAAATGTGCATTATCCTTTCTCTGGTTGAGGGACATCTAGGCTGGTTCCATTTCCTAGCTATTGTAAATAGAGTCACAATAAACATGGAGGAGCAAGTATTTCTAAGGTGGTGACTAGAGTCATTGGGATGTATACCAAGGAGTGATATAGCTGGGTCATATGGTAAATATTTTCAGCTGTCTCAGAAACCACACTGCTTTCCACAATGATTGTACCAGTTTACATTCCCACCAACAGGGTATAAGTGTTCCTATTTTTCCACATCCTCACCAGCATTTATTGCCACTTGTTTTTTTGATGGTAGCCATTCTGACAGGAATGAGATAGAATCTCAGAGTAGTTTTAGTTTGCCTTTCCTGATTGCTAAGGAGGTAGAACATGTTTTTAGATGTTTATAGGCCATCTGTATTTCTTTTTTGAGAACTCTTGATTCATTTCTGTAGCCCATTTTTTTATTGGGTTGTTTGATTTTTTTTTATTTTCTTTTAAACATTTTATTTATTAATTTCAAGCAGAGAAATACAGAGACAGAGAGAGAGGGAGAGAGAGCACCGGGGCATATGTGGATATGGGGAATTGAACCCGGGGCCTTAGGCACTGGAGGCAAGTGCCTTAACCACTGAGCCATAAATAAAATAAATAAATAAAATAAATAAAAATCCAGCCTGATTTTTATTTATTTTTTATTATTTAGTTTTTTTTTTAGTTCTTTGTATATCGTGGATATTAATTGGTAGGTTGGTTCTTTGCTCTATTCAATGTCCTTTGTTATACTAAAGCCTTTTAATTTCATGAGGTCCCAATGGTTGATTAATAGCTTTACTTCTGAGCAACAGGGGTTATATTCAGAAAGTCCTTGTCTAGGTCAATGTGTTGAAGTGTTTCCCCTGCTTTTTCCTCTAGCAGTTTCAGAGTCTCAGGTCTGATTAAAGTCTTTGATTCATTTGGATTTGATTCAGCCGGGCGTTGTGGCGCATGCCTTTAATCCCAGCACTTGGGAGGCAGAGGTAGGAGGATCACCATGAGTTCAAGGCCACCCTGAGACTACATAATGAATTCCAGGTCAGCCTGGACTAGAGTGAGACCCTACCTCGGAAAAAAAAATTGGACTTGATTCTTGTGTATGGAGATAAGAATCTATTTTTCATCTCTTTACACATAGATATAAAGTTTCCCCAGCACCATTTGTTAAGGAGGCTGTCTATTCTCCATTGCATATTTTGGCATTTTTGCCAAAAAATCAGATGTCTGTAAATGTCTGGGTTTGCATCAAGGTCCTCTGTTCTGTTCCATTGATCTACATGTCTGTGTTGTGCCAGTACCATGCTGTTTTTGTTACTAAGGCTCTGTAATATAAAATATAAAATCAGGTATGGTGATAACCACCAGCTTTATTTTTTTGTTGCCTAGAATTGTTTTTGGCTATTCAAGGGTTTTTTTTTTTTTGTGCGCTTCCAAATGAATTTTAGGATTTTTTTTGGTGAAAAATGTCATGGAATTTTAATTGGGATTGCATTAAATGTGTATATTGCTTTTGGTAAGATTGATATTTTCACAATATTGATTCTTCTAATCCAAGAACATGGGATGTCTTTCCATCTCCTAGTATCTTCTGAAATTTCTCTCTTGTGTGTTTCAAAGTTTTCTTTGTAGAGATCCTTCACTTATTTGATTAATGGTTTAATTACAATATGGTGAGGAGAGTTTCTTTCCTTTTTTTTTTTTTTTCCTGTTTGATGTTCTGTTTCCTGTATCTGTATTGGCATTACTTTTCCTATTTGGAGAAAATTCTCTTCTATGATTTTGTTGAAAATTTCCATTATGCCCTTCTCCTTCTACTGTACCCTGGATTCTTATGTTTGATCTCTTCATAGTGTCCCTAATGTCTTGAAATTCCCATTCATACCTTCCTTTTAGTTTGTCCTTCTCTTTGTTGGACTGTTCCAGTTTTGCAATCTTGTCTTCCAGTTTAGATATTCTGTCCTTTCCTTGATTTAGTTTTTTGGTGAAACTTTCTTCATAGTTTTGTATTTGACTTACCGAGTTTTTATTTTTACTGTGTTTTTCATTTCTAACATTTCTGATTGATATTTCTTTTTTAAAATTTTATTTATTCATTTCCAGAGAGAGAGAGAGAGAGAGAGAGAGAGAGAGAGAGAGAGAGAGAGAGAGAGAGAGAGAGAGCGAGAGAGCGAGCACGCACACCAGGGCCACCACCTTGTGGGTCTGGCTCATGTGGGTACTGGGGAATTGAACCCGGAACCTTAGGCACTGGAGGCAAGTGCCTTAACCGCTGAGCCATCTCTCCAGCCCTCTGATTGATATTTCTTTATTTCTATTTCCTTATTTATATCTTGTATTGACCTCCTTATTTTCTTTAGTTGGTTTCCTGTGTTCTCCTTCTGGAGTTTGTTTTCTTCTTTGAGTCCTTTGATTTCCTTGAAGAACATATAATCATTCTTTCAAATTCTTTGTCAAGAATTCTTTGTCAGGCATTTCATCTAAGTCAGTCTTACTGGAGGTAAGTTTCTGATGGATTTATAGTTTTGAGTGGAATTATTGTCTTGATGTTTTGTGTTTCTTGTAATTATGTAGATTTTTGTGTCTTGAGTTAATTCAGTGCTTGGGATTCCTAATTATCTGCTGTATTTTTAGCTGTGTAGATAGGTCAGAAGTTCTATATTTTCAGGTTGGTTGCCTAAGATGCCAGATGTGGCTGTTATAGTACTCCCAAAGTGATAACAGAAATGGCCCAATGAGTTATAGTTGCCTGCTATGCTGATATTCTAGTAGGCTGGGTGAGCACAATACAGTTTATTTTTATTTTTTTAAAAGCTACACTCCACTTCCTCCTGCTCTACAACACAAGCTCTAGGTAAGGATATCTTTTTAAAAATATTTTATTTATTTATTTGAGAATGAGAGAGAGAAACAAAGAGAAAGAGTGAGAGAATAGGCACGCCACTGCAAATGAACTCATGCATCTGGCTTTATGTGGGTACTGGGGAATTGAACTCAGGTCCTTCTGTTTTATAGGCAAGTGCCTTAACTGCTGAGCCATCTCTCCAGCCCCCAAAATACAGTTTTAATATTAAACTGGGCAATATACACACACATCCAAGACCAGTACAGAGTATTTATGCAAGAGTGGGGATTAAACAGGAACTCTTACAAAGCCACAGTTCCTAAGGGTGTGTGTTAATTTACACAGTCCTGTGGCAACTGAGTGAGACCCTGTCCCCCAGAAAGACACCCCCCAAAAAAAGACAAAAAGGCACTGTAAATCAAGAGGAATCAAAGGTGACATATTCACTCTTAAACCCAGTTTATTTAAGAATGGCAGTGCTGACCAAAGCTACATTAATTAACTCTAGAGGGCCCTGTTACCTTTTGGGGTGGCTTTCGGTTTCACCTAAGCTGAGTGTGCAGCTGATTTTCTCTTTGTCAGGGTATATGCTGTTTAGATCCATGTGTTGGATTTGTGTTGCTGTGGAGTTGCTCTGGTCCCTTGGATTTCCCAGGTACTCCAGTGGTTCCAGTGCTGGTGGTTGAGGGAGGGGAGGGTACCTGAAGGTGTTGCTGAACTGCTTCCTGATATCTTCTACTTCTAGGGCTGCCAGGCTGGTCCCAGAAGTCCTCTTCTTCAGGTTTTTGGACTTTGTGATGCTGATGTGCTTGGAGAAACCTCTTTGTGCTTCTGCTCTGCAGGGTCAGGCACATCCGATGCACGTATAGCTCCTCTGGCCCACTGATTGCAGGAGTGGTTTCTGGCTGTTTGTGTGGTTGCTGGAAGCTCTAGGTCTGTCCTGCTCTGCTGGACCTAAAATTTTGTCACATACCTTCACTTATTGTAGAAGAATGTATTCTGTGTGGTGTGTGTTTCTCTCCCCCCCCCCCCCCCCCGTTCCTGCATGCCTACTATGCCGCCGCCATCTTAGCTGGAAGCTTTTGTCATTTGGTTTTTTTTGTTTTGCTTTGTTTGCTTATTTTTTTTCATTTCATACATTTTTATTGAGACTTTAGGTTTACAAGATGAGGTAAAAGGAAAACCAGTTCTCAATATTTTTGCACAGCTATAGTAAAATACATGGGACTATGTAAGACTTATAAGGGATTACATTTCTCGGAAATTGGGATCAAGTAAACGAGTTTCAAACTCCTTGAATTTTCCAGGTGATTTTTCCCTTATAATAGTAATAAGCTCTAATTAGTTACATAAGTTTCAACGCCAAGTCTTATTGTTATTGCCAATGTCTTTAGATTTGGAGTGTTGTTATTTCAATCAATATCTACTAATTCCACTTCAAAAATGAGTTTTGCATTTGGTGGAATTTTGGCATCAGGCTGTCCTTTCTTACCATAAGCTCATTATGGTTCAGTCTCCAGTCGAGCTTTTTCTCCTTTACTCATCCGAGCCTCTGATAATAACCTTGCCTACTCCAACCTTAAAACTTAAAGGCTTGGCATTTTTCTTCTTCTTTGAACTTGTTTGAATATTAGTGTCAAAAACAGTCCCATCTTGTAGTGTTCCTGTGTACCAGCAGTGAACAACATCTCCCTTTTTGGGAAAGTTCTTAGAATAGATTTTGTATATTTTGGTGGACCCTCATCCATCGTATCTTTGGGTTTATCTTTACTTAACTTCACATTTTTCACTTGCTCAGACACTTATACTTTCATACCTTTGAAACGCTTACTTTCAAAAAGATGGTTATAGGCTATAACCAAATGGTCCTTATTAGCCGTCTTAGCTACATTTTTAATGTTTCCTAATAACTTGTGCTCTGCAAGAAACAAATCTGAGCCGTGATCCTGCAGAAACTTGATAATGTCCTTCTTGGGCAGCTGCTCGCTGCGCAGCTGCTTGATGGCCCACCATCTTCCCCGTTTGCTTGTTTTTGATGGTAACTATTCTGAGAGCAGTGAGATGGAATCTCAAAGTGATGGTCCTCCTACCTCTGCCTCTCAAGTGCTGCGATAGAAAAGTGTGCACCACCACACCTGATGTTTATTTTATTAAGTATAAAATTTTTTCATCTTGAGTTATTTCAATTCTTGGGTTTTTGACTTAGGTGCTGTATTCTTAGACGTGTAAATCAGAAGTTATATCTTTAGGGTAGGAGTTCAGTGTGCTAGGTGTGGCTTTTATTACTCCCAGAGTAACAGCAGGAGTGACCCAAGCTGTTGGATATGACTGCTATGCAAATGTTCTAGTATCAAATTAATAACTGCTTTTCTTGTTATTTTAATAGCTGGTGGGTAAAAAAACAAGGATGGTAGAAATGTGCTAGGATCAAAATTTCTTAGAAGTGGGAACAGTGTAATGTGGTTTAGTGTGAGGGCTGGTATTAATTTTGACAAAAGATGGAGATGGCTTTGGTTTCTGGGAGAGAGAAGTTGGGTATTGTTAGTTTCCACACACATACTAGAAGTGGTTCAGTCTATGGAAAGTGTAGTGATAGAGAATAAGGAGGGGGAAAAGTAGGAGAGGGTGTTTTGGAAAAGGGTTGGAAAGAGGGAAATGAACATGTGAATGGTAAAAGTGGTAGCAAGAGTCTAATATCCAACAGAGCAATCTACACACAGTCAAAACCAGCTTGGAATAAACAGACAGACTCACAAAGCCTTGTGCCCTAAACTGGCCGGGTTTGTTGGCTTACACTCCTAATGCTGTCTGTCAATTGGGAGGGAGGCTGAGATTCCCGGACTGCAATGGGATACAGCTCAGCCTGGGTCAGAGTAGACCCTGACCCCAAGAAAGACTGAAGAAAAGGAAAAGAAAAAGGCACTATAGTTGAAGAAATATCAAAAGCAACAAAAGTCAACCCCAACTGGGTGTGGTGGCACATGCCTTTAATCCCAGCACTTGGGAGTCAGAGATAGGAGGATCGCTGTGAGTTTGAGGCCAGCCTGAGACTACAGAGTGAATTCCAGGTCAGCCTGGGCTAGAGTGAGACCCTACCTCAACCCCCCCCCCCAAAAAAAAAAAAACCCCAAAAAACCAAACAAATGGAAAAGTCAACCCCAAAACACAACTTAAGAATGGCAAAGTCAACTAAAAGTACATCAATCAATCAGTATCCCCCCCCCCATCAGTATTTTTAAGTGAATTCTTTCCCTCCCTGGGATTCTCATTTAGTAACCTGCCCTGCTATCGAAGGTGCAATTAGCACTTCCAGTGCAGGCCTTATACCTGGCTTTGGGGCAGGGATTGATCCAGTGTAAGATGGCCCTATTACCTTTTGGGGTGGCTTTCTTTCTCACCTTCGTTGAGTGTCCTACTGGATCCCTTATTGTTTCTCTATGGGTTCAGCTGTAGGCTGGTTAGGTAGGTAGATCTGCTCTTTAGATTAGCTGTGCTGGATGTGTGGCTGAGGGGAGGCTTTGATCCCTTGGCTTCCAGAGATCTTTAGTACTCTAGTGGTTCTAGGAACTGGCAGTTTTGGGAAGGGAGGCTGTGAAGAGTGTCTGAAGTTCTGGAGCTGCTCAGCTGGACCATGTGGTCTTCTTCAGGTTTTTTGATTTTGCAGTGCTGTTGTGAGTGGTGAATTCCCTCACTGTGGTTTTTTCACAGTGGTTCTACTTGAGCACCTCCCCCCCTCCAAGCAGGGCCAGGCGCATAGCTTTTCCCAGTAGACCACTGGAGCTGCAGCTGGAGACGATTCTGTCTCATTTTGTGGTTGCTAGAAGCTCTGGGTCGCTCCTGCTTCTCCATTGGGGTTAATAATTTCTTACACGGGGGGTGGGGGTGGGGTGGCTGACTGAAAGGATGGTTCAGCGGTTAAGGTGCTTTCCTGCCAAACTTAATGTCCCAAGTGTGATCTTTGTTTCTGTAATGTTATTTCAGATGTTTTTGTAAATGGAATTATAGTGTATGTAACTTTTGACAGTTGACTTTTCACTTACTAAGGTTCTTTATTTTTTTGAGGTATGACCAAATTGACTCGTCGTCTGTTCTTCCGCAGGCTGCATGTTCTATAGGTGGATTCATGTCAGTTTTCACTGTTGTAGAATGTTGGGCTGTGTTCACACCTCCTCCCATGTTTTATTGCTTAAAGATGAACAAAATAGAATGTTAATAAGACTAAAATTAAACGTGGATTTTTCTGGTCCCACTGAAGAAAAGTACACATTGCAGTTAACTAGTACTTTGTGTTGTTGGCAGTATAATAACCATGGTTCTGCAGAATTAAACCAAGACTTACTGTATAGTTTTCCGTTGAATATTTACTCTCCTTCATCCATCTTCCCACTTGCATTGTTTGTAGACAGGCCACTTAGTGTAGCTTGTTTGTAAGTCAGTTTTTAAATTTTAAATAAATGGTCAGTATGCTTCCAATAGCAAAGTGCAGGCAACTCACTTGGGGATCTTATTAACATGCTGATTCCAGTAGGGTAGGACTACATATGGTTCTGGACTCTGCGTGTTCAGGGAACTCACTACATGTCCTTGCTGTTGATTTCTAGACCTCTAGTCTTGCAGAGGCCATGGGGCAGTGAAGTTCCTTTCTAATTATTAATCCTTTTCAGTGTAACACTAGCAAATATAAGCCTGGCATGGTGGCACGTCCCTATAATTCCAGGTACTCAGGGGACTGAGGAAGGAGGATTACAAATTGAGGCCTCCCTGGGCTATAGAGTGAATTCAGTGTCAGTCTGTCACCCTGAGCAACTTAGTGAGACCTTTTCTTAATAAGGGTGTGGGAGGAAAAGTCAGGGTATTGTTATTGGTGTACACCATTTGCTTACTATGCATGAGACCCTAGGTTTAATCCCCAATACCACCCTAAAACTAGATAAATAAAATTTTAAATATAGCTATTTGAAAATATAGCTGGGCAGTTGGGCGTGGTGGTGCACGCCTTTAATCCCAGCACTCTGGAGGCAGAGGTAGGAGGATCACTGTTGAGTTCAAGGCCACCCTGAGAATACATAGTGAAATCCAGGTCAGCCTGGGCTAGAGCGAGACCCTACCTCGAAAAACAAAAAAACAAACATATATATATATATCTGGGCATGGCAGCTCACATCTTTAGTCTCAGCATTTCGGAGTCTGAGATAGACCACTGTTAGTTCAAGGCCAGCCTGGGATACAAAGTGAGTCCAGGTCAGCTTGGGCTAGTGTGAGACTATGCCACCCCCCCCCTCTCTCTCTCACACACACAATTAAGGTATATTTTCTAACCCTATCAGATATAGGTGGGGTTAGTTTGTTTCATTTCATTTGCTTTTACTATCATAAATAGTAAGTGTTAAAATTCTTTTGCTGTGTGCATGCGTTTTGTGAGAGTGGGTCTTGTTTGGCTTGCCTGGTTCTCGCTGAGTAGATCAGGCTGGCCTTCAATTTGTTTCAATCCTATCCCCTGCTTCCCAAGTTGATGTGTCTAGTTTTAGGCAGAGACACCCCCCCCCCCCACCTTTATAGGCTTTAATTCAGGTAGGCGGGAGAAGATCTGATTTGTCATTAGATCTGGAGGATGGAGTCAGCCCATATCTGGGTGGGGCTGGGATCATAGCATGTTTAGCAGGGGGTGTTGTAGATCAGTGTCAGGCAGGAGTTCTAATCCAAGTTAGGAGTGTTCATTCTTATGTCAAGATGAGAAACCAGGTGTTTGCCATCTTCTGGTTTTCTCTAGGCCTCAACCCCTGGCTGAAGCCTGCCTAGCTTTCTCCTATTCTGTCTCATTATTATTGTGTGTACTTAAGGGGGTGTCAGTAGTGACCTCAGCTCTCCTTGGTCTGTTGCTGCACCCTACTCATTGTACGTGTGTCATCTGCTCTAGGAGCAGGGAAGATGACGACTCTGCCATTCTGCCATGTGGGAGAACTGCTCTTAGCAATGGTGTAAATCAACGTTGAGTTGTAGCTTCAGTTCTAAGAGTTCTAAGAACTCACACTGCTGACCAGAGTCTGGGCAGAAGCTGAGCAGTGACTGCCAGGAGGTAGAGGAGGAGGAATAGCAGGTGCAAGGACAGTGGTAGAATTGTCTTTCTATATGGTGTGAGGTAAGGGTTCTGCTTCATTCTTTTTGTATGTGGGTGTCCTGTTTTCTAAATACTGGATGCTGAAGGAATCTTTGTCTTTAATACTTTTGTATTAAAGTTATTTGTATACACAGTAAAATTTCACCTGGATTGTATTTGGTTTAAACAAAAGATGAAATTATTTCTAGGGTATAGGTGAGTTTATATATGCAGACAGTGGAAGTGTCAAGGTTTAATGCTATTCAGGCAGTCTTGAATGAAGGCTGGGATGTTGCTGTGTATTTTTGTATGTTTGGTTGATTTTTCAAGGTAGGGCTTTGCTCTAGTCAAGGACCTGGAATTCACTATATAGTCTCAGGGTAGCCTTGAACTCTTCAGTGATTCTCCTCCCTCTGCCTTCTGAGTGCTGGGATTAGAGGTGTGCACCACCATACCTGGCTTGCTGTGTCTTCTGAGGGGCTTTTATTATCACAGATATCTCCTTTTCAGAAAGCTGAGACTAAAATGAGATTTAAGAGATCAGTAGGCCTGACCACTAGGACAGCGTACTCAGTGCTGCTTTGATGACAGCCATGCTCTACAAATTTGTGTGAACTTTCTACCCTTCATCATCATAGCCTGCCTTTCAGTTGACACAATTAACTGGGAATAGAACTGTGATTTTGGCTGCATATAATTTTGGTGACATCTGTTTGTGCATAGTCATTATTATTGTATTTGTTTTGAAGCACGCAGCCAGCAAAGACCACAGAGAAGTTCGAGACCACAAGGAACCAAAAGAGGATATCAACAGGAACATTTCTGAATGTGGACGACAGCAGCTTTTACCCCCTTTCCCAGCCCTCCACCAGTCGCTACCTCAGAACCAATGCTACATGGCCACCACAAAGTCACAGACAGGTAAAGGCAGACCAGCAACTGTTTTTCTTTCTGAATAAGTATCTTGAGCCGGTGGCTTCCAGGTAGAGCATGATGGTATAAGAGGGCATTGCTAGCTGTAAGTGACAGTCTTCTGCTCTAAAGCTTTTTTATTTATTTGTTAAAGGTGGGGGGGACGGACGGGGACGACAGACAGACAGACAGAAGACAGAGGATGAGGAAGAAGGAGCCTAACCAAACACAATAGTTTCCCATCTTGCTGAGTGTAAACTCAAAACAAGCATAACCAAAACATAGAAGAGTGGAGAAAGATTTGTTACCTATTGCTTGTAAGGAGAGCAATAGGGGTCATTTCCAAAGCAGCACTCTTCCTGAACAGAGTAAGCATGGGATTTTATTTAGGGGGCCTATGTATATTTATTTTGTGGTGGCCCAATCCCTAAGCATGCTATGTTTAAGATCGTTATTTATTTATTTTATTTATTTATTTTTTGGTTTTTCAAGGTAGGGTCTCTCTAGTCCAGGCTGACCTGGAATTCACTATATAGTCTCAGGGTGGCCTTGAACTCACAGCAATCCTCCTACCTCTGCCTCCTGAGGGCTGGGATTAAAGGTGTACGCCACCACGCCCGGCTGCATTTATTTATTTATTTATTTACTTACTTATTTATTATTAGAATAAGAGAAAGAAAGAGGGAGGGAGAGAGAGAGGAAGAGAAAGAAAATGGGCACATTAAGGCCTCTACTGCTGCAAACAAGCTCCAAATCCCACTTTGTGCATCTGAATTTACATGGGTATGGTGGAATTGAACCTGGTCCATCAGGCTTTGCAAGCAAACACCTTTAACCACTGTGCCATTTCTCCAGCCCATAATTTAAAAAGAAAAGATAGTGTTGAGCTCAAAGTCTTAACACATATATGTGAAAGATTAGAGTGATAGAATTTCCTCTCCTCATGTCCATCTTGTGCCATAAAATTTTAGCTAAAAATAAAGGGAAGGATATTAAGTGGTATTCTACACCAAGGTATGTTCCTGGAGGTTCCTGCCTTGCTTAGTTGCTAACACCTTTTGAATGGCATGCCCTCAATGACCTCAGTTCTTTCCACTGGACCCCATAAAAGGCTTCACCTTTTCAATAGAACCATATTGGTAATCAAACCTTTAACACCTGGCCTTTGGGAATATTCAAGCTCCAGACTATAAACTAGGTGTGATGGTATTAGGATTAAAGTATGCCACCATGCCTGGCATAAATTGAGTTTTGACAAGATTACCAAGAATATTCTGTATGGGAAAAGAGACCTTAATAAGAAATGTAGGCAAAACTGGATATTCACATGCAAAAGAATGATGTAGGATGCCAACTTCATACCATGTATAAAAGTTAACTCAAGATGGACCAGTGCAATAAATTTAAGACCTAAACTTGTAAAATTTACAAGAAAACAGATGGGTACAGCTTCATGACATTGGATTTGGCATTAGTTTTTGGATATGACGTCAACGCACAGGCTTTCTTTCCACTAAGAAGGCAGATTGAACTTTGAGAAATGAAAAGTTTTGTACTTCAAGAGGGCTGCTAATATAGGTTAGTTGATAGAGTCTACCTAGCATGCACAAAGCCCTAGGTTCCAACCTCAGCCCTGATGGGCATGGTGGTTCTTATCTGTAATCCCTATTCAGGAGGTGGAGGCAAGAGGTTCAAAAGGTCAAGGTCATTGCCTTCTACATAGTGAGTTTGAGGTCAGCTTGGAATACATGAGCCCTGTCTGGGGGGAGAAGGGGAGTCCCACAGAATAGGACAAAAATATTTGCAAGTCCCCTCTCCCATTGTTGTGTATGTGTGTGTGTTTAAACCTTTTATTGATAGCTTCCATAATTATAGGTAAACCATTATTCCCTTCCTACCTTCCTTCATATCTCCTCCCCCTCTCATTGGCCTCTATTTCTCTATTTTGTTTCTGTGTCTTGTCCTTTTCTTTTCTTTTCTTTTCTTTTCTTTTCTTTTCTTTTCTTTTCTTTTCTTTTCTTTTCTTTTCTTTTCTTTTCTTTTCTTTTCTTTTCTTTTCTTTTCTTTTCTTTTCTTTTCTTTTCTTTCCT
>PVHP010014184.1:24201-39809 GCA_004024765.1 Zapus hudsonius | reverse complement strand
CCTTTCCTTTCCTTTCCTTTCCTTTCCTTTCCTTTCCTTTCCTTTCCTTTCCTTTCCTTTCCTTTCCTTTCCTTTCCTTTCCTTTCCTTTCCTTTCCTTTCCTTTCCTTTCCTTTCCTTTCCTTTCCTTTCCTTTCCTTTCCTTTCCTTTCCTTTCCTTTCCTTTCCTTTCCTTTCCTTTCCTTTCCTTTCCTTTCCCCTCCCCTCCCCCTTTCTATTCCTTTTCTTCTCTCCCTCCTTCCCTCCCTCTCTCCTTGCTTTTTTTTCCTTTCCTTTTCCCTTCCCTTCCCTACCCCTCACCCTTTCCCTTCTTTCCCCTCCCTTTCCTTTTTCCTTTTTCCTTCCTCCTTTTTCCTTTTTCCTTTCCTTTTTTTTCTGTTAGGGTCTCACCCTAGCCCAGGCTGGCCTCAAATTCACATGACTCCTCCTAATTCTGCCTCCCAAGAGGGCTGGGACTAAGAATGCCACCATGGCTCGTTTTTTTTTTAAAATGGGTTGCTCTATCTTTTAAAATTTTTTTTAGTTGATTCCATTACATATTTCCTCCCATATCAGAGGTATGGCTTGCCAATGTTTTTCCTCAAATAATGGCTTGCCCCTACATGTGTGATTTCCTTTGTTTTACACACACACACACACACACACACACACACACACACACACACACATATCTAAGGAAGAAATAGTGTTTCATGTGGCTTAGATTTTAAAATGTTTATTTGTGCATGGGCATGTGTTGAGTGTATTGTGTTTGCACAGATCTTCATGCATGCCAGGCTCTCTTATTGCTTCAAATGAATGCCCATCCAGCTTTCCATGGATGGCTGGGGAATTGACCCAGGGCCGTTAGGCTTTGCAAGCAAAACCCTTTAACTGCTGAGCCAGATCCTCAGCCCCTCCATATGGCTTATTCATGACATCTTTAATTTTGATTAACCCCCTGCTTATCCCCTCCTTTCCTTCATTTTCTTCCCTTAACCCAGGAGGATTTTTTAACACATTTTTTAAAAAATTATTTTTTGGTGTGTGTGTGTGTAGGTTGGTACATACATCAGGGCCTCTTGTTGCTGCAGACAAGCACCATCCAGTCAGAGGACAACTTTATGGTATTCGTGATCCATCTTCTTTGAGACAGGATCTCTCATTGTACTGCCAGACTGCAAAGGAATGTCAGACTGGCTGCACCAGAGTGGACTGCATGCAGATTGTGAGTTTAGGATTCTCTTGGTTCTGCCTTTTATTAACATAGTCGCCTTGGGCTCCGAGATGCTGGTGCCATTTAGCATCTGGCTTTACATAGGTGCTGGGGAATTAAACCTAGGCTGGTTGTTTTGCAAGCAAGTACTTTTAACCAAACTGCCAAGCAATCTTCCCAACTCCATGTTTTTATCTTCAGCTACTTGCTTTTAAGAGCAAGGCTGTGTTTGAATCTTTTTTTTTTAAAGAAGACTTTAAAAAATGTTTTATTTGTGTGTGTGTGTGTGTGTGTGTGTGTGTGAGAGAGAGAGAGAGAGAGAGAGAGAGAGAGAGAGAGTCAGAGTCAGAGTCAGAGTCAGACAGAGTCAGAGAATTGGGAGCCACTGCAAATGAACTCAAGATGCATGTGCCCCTTTGTGTATCTGGCTTTATATGGGCACTGGGGAATCAAACTCATGTCCTTCTGCATTGGAGGCAGACGCCTTAACTGCTAAGCCATCTCTTCAGACCTGTGTTTTAATCTTAATGTGGCTTGAGCACCTAGTGCAACATGTGATGTTAGGTACCCAACAAGTGTTATTTACTTGATTTCGACAAAATATCCAGTACCACTGTTCATTTTAAACTCGTTTGTATTAACAGGGTCTAATACTAGACTATGAATCAATTCCTTTCCTGTCCTGTCCTGTCCCCTGTCCCTCCCCTTCCCCCTCCCCCCTCCCCCTCTCCTTTTCTGTCTTTTGTTTCTTTTTTTTGGTTTTTCCAGGTAGGGTTTCACTCTAGCCTAGGCAGACCTGGAATTGACTATGTAGTCTCAAGACTGGCCTTGAACAGTGATCCTCTTATGTAGGCCTTACTGGGATTAAAGGTGTGCTCTACTACACCATTGTTTTACCCCTTCTTTTTCCTCCTTCCTCCTCCTCCATCTCCTCCTCTTCCTCCCTCTTCTCTTCCTCCTCCCTCTGTTCCTCCCTCCCCTCCTCCTCCTTCCTCTCCTTTTCTTCCTCCTCATCCTTTTCTTCTTTTTGGCAGGGTCTCTACCCCAGACTGACCTGAAACTCTCTCTGTATCTTGGGCTGGACTTGAATTCATGGTGATCATCTTACCTCAGCCTCTTGAGTGCTGGGATGGAGGTATGAGCTACCATGCCTGGCTTATTGAATGTAGTCTAATCAGCATACATGCCTTTGTGCAAATAAAGTAACAGAATCTTCTTGACACCTTTTCTGTTTTACGTTTTCCTCAGGAACTATCTCAGGGTATGGTTTAGTGAACCATGAAGACACAGCTTCTGTTCAGTGGACTAGAACTTGTTTGTTTAAGTCAACCATGTGGCTTTTTTCATTTAGTGTGGTATAAGGAACCTAAAAGAAAGGAAATCTACTTTTAGACTAAGCACAAAATATTTCAGTCTACTTTGTTTTTAAACATGACATCTTTTTTTTTTCTTCGTGGTTTTTCGAGGTAGGGTCTCATTCTAGCTCAGGCTGACCTGGAATTCACTGTGTTGTCTCAGGGTGGTCTTGAACTCATGGTGATCCTCCTACCTCTGCCTCCCAACTGCTGGGGTTAAAGGCGTGTGCCACCACGCCCGGCTTAAACATGACTATTGAGATGTGATTTAAGTATTCTATAGTTCACCTTTATATTTACTTTCTTTTTCATTATCATATTTTTGAGACAGGATTTCACTACTGTACTCATGCTGTCCTTGAACTCCTGGGCAGCAGTTAACCTTAGTCATGTTCGGCTCTACCTGCTGCTGATTGCCTCTTACTGTCTTCAGTATGTCCTCAGAGTTGTGCCTTGGCCATCATTAGCTTGACAGTATGGCAGTCCCCCAGAAGGAACCACAACCACTAGCTGGTCCCTCGATTCTAACCTCCAAACCCCTCGGCAACCAGTGATCGCTTCATGTCTTTGAAAATTTACCTCGTATTGGAACATTTCATTTAAATGAAATCATATACTGCATGGTCTTTTGTGAGTAGCTTCTTTCAGATAAGCATGTTTTCAGGTCTCATTTATGTTGTAGCTTGTATCAATACTTGATTTACTTTTGGTTTTTTGAGGTAAGGTCAAGCTGACCTAGAATTCACTAGTTAGTCTCAGGGTAGCCTTGAACTCACAGCAATCCTCCTGCCTCTGCCCACGTAGTGCTTGGATTAAAGGTGTGCACCAATGATGCCCAGCTAATACTTTAATTTTTATAACCAAGTAATATTCCACTATTTAAATAACACCATATTTTACTGTTAGCTGATAAGTATTTGAATTATTTGAATTATTAGCCTTTTGGCTAGTATCATTTATGTTCCAATGCACATTTGTATGTTAAGTTTTTATATAAGTGAATTTTTATTTCTTTTGAGTATGTATCTTAGATTGCTAGGTCATGTGTTAGTTCTGTTTAGCATTATGAGGAACTTTAATTTTTCCAAGTGGTTGCATTATTTTTGCACTAGAAGTGTATGAGCGCTCCATTTCTCCACATCTAACATTGAAATTCAATTAAAGCATCTTGGGGTATGAAATGGCATATCAATGCGGATTTTTTTTTTTTTGAGGTAGGTTTTTGCTTTAGCCAAGGCTGACATGAAATTAAGTAGTCTCAGGGTGGCCTTGAATTCATGGCATTCCTCCTATCCCTGCCACCACACCCAGCTTTCAATGTGGCTTTAAAAAAATTTTTTATTGGGCTGGAGAGATGGCTCAGTGGTTAAGGCACCTGCCTCCAGTGCCGAAGGACCCCGGTTCAATTCCCCAGTACCCACATAAGCCAGACCCACAAGGCAGTGGCCCTAGTGTGCTCTCTCTCTCTCTCTCTCTCTCTCTCTCTCTCTCTGCTTGAAAAAATGAATTAAAAAATAAAAAAATAAAAAAAATTTATTTATTTGTAAGCAGAGAGAGAGAGAGAGAGAGAGAGAGAGAGAGAGAGAGAGAGAGAGAGAGAGAGAGTGAGTATGGGTACACCAAGACCTCCAGCCACTGAAAACAAACTCCAGACGCATGCGCCACTTTGTGCATCTGGCTTACATGATTACTGGGGAATTGAACCAGTTCCTTAGGCTATGGAGGCAATGGCCTTAACTGCTGAGCCATCTCTTCTGCCCTTAATGTAGTTTTTATTTGAACTTTTCTGATGAGTAATGAAGTTGAGCATCTTATCCTGTGTCACTGGACATTTATATATCTTCTTTTGGAGAAATGTCTTTAAATCCTCCCTTCATTTTAAAATTTGAAATTTGGTTTCTATTGCTTATGTGTAGAAAAGCTATTTTTTAAAGCTTATTAAAATATGTTGGTTTTGTGTTTTGCTACTCTACTAAAAGTGTTCATCAGATCTAAGAGTTTTCTAATAGAATCATTAGGGTCTTTTAATTATAAGAGCATTATCATTTTCTCTGTCTCTATCTCTCCCGCTCTATTTCTTTACTTACAAATAATAAAATTATTTAAAAAATAAAGTTGTCATTTAGAGGCCTTTAATAATTTCTTGATTAAGGATATTCCAAAGAGGAATGAGACTGTTTCCCTGATTCCTTTCTCAGTGTATAGTGGTAATATAGAAGAACTATTGAGTTTTGTATCCTAGTCTTGTGTCTTTTCCACTTTGCTGAAAGAGTTTATCAGCTCGAGTTTTCTGATGGAGATATTAAGGTTTCTTAAGTATAGAAGCACATAACCTGTAAATAAGGATAGTTGACATCTTTCCTGTTTTTATCTTTTTCTTCCTGCTCTAGCTAAGTAAGATTTCATGCACTATATTGAGTAGTGGAGAGTGGGCATCCTTGTCATAGCGCTGTTCTTTGTGGAAATGCTTATGAGTTTTTCCTTAGTCTCTAGAAAGTTTTCTCATGTGGGATGCTGAATTTTGTTACAAGCCTTTTCTGCATCTGTTGAGATGATTATGTGTTTATTGTCCTTACATTTGTTTATGGCATGTATTCCATTTATTGATTTGTGTGTGTTGAAACTAGACTTCTATGCCCATAATTTCATGGTGTTTCAAGTATCTCTCATTCTGTTATCTGTCTTTTTGAACTTACTGATTTTAACTCATCTGGTTCCTCTGCCTTGTCTTTAAACCCTGATATTCTGTTCTGCTCATGAACCTCTTTATTCCTGAAGCTTTCTATCCTGTTGTAGTTTTCATTTCTAGCATCATTTCATTTTTCCTTTAATATTTATCTTTACTGAATTCCATTTTCATATCCTATTTGACTTCCTCATTTAGTTTGATCTTTTGGAATTCATATTATGCACTTACTTGTGTTCTTACAGTTCATTCAATTGTTTGCCTTTTCTTAGACTTTAGATATTTTGTCATG
This sequence comes from Zapus hudsonius, assembly GCA_004024765.1. Classification (NCBI taxonomy): domain Eukaryota; kingdom Metazoa; phylum Chordata; class Mammalia; order Rodentia; family Dipodidae; genus Zapus; species Zapus hudsonius. Next base: position 34,282 of record PVHP010014184.1, on the reverse strand, counting down.
TTCTCTTTGAGTTCTTTGTACATATTTATAGCCTTCTTTTCATTTCCTTGTCTGGAATTTCCTCTTAAGTAGCTCTCATTGGGGATTATTACTGTGGAGTTTATTATTATTATTATTTTGGTTTTTTGAGGGTCTTGCTGTAGCTCAGGCTAACCTGGAACTCACAATGTAGTCTCAGGGTGGCCTTGGAACTCAGTGATCCTCCTACCTCTGCCTCCCAAGTGCTGGGATTAAAGGCACGTGCCCCCTCCCCCCAAGATTGTTTATTTTTGGCGGAAAAAAGTTGCCTTGGCTTTTTGTGCCATTTGGCTTTGTAACTTGCGCATCTGCAGCTGCTGTGTTGGTCAAGTTTTTCTGGCCACCATGTGTGCTGAGTGAGTTTTGGCTTGGCTTGATGCTCCTTGGTGTTCATTCACGGAGAACTCAGTGTCTATTTGTACATGATGTAGAGCTGACCTTGGTTGTTTGGAAGGGCATGGCACTAGATCTTGCAGGACAGGATTTGTGTGGTATGTTGGGGGAAAGGGATACCACATCATCTATGTCAAGTCTTGGTTGTGGGTTCACGGACAGGAGAAGGGGCCTTGAATCAGGTAGGAGCCCAAATTCCATTGTGGGTTCCTGAAGACAGGTAGCATGAATGGGAGAGGTGCCTGAAGACTGGGCAGCTGCACCCTGATTCACCTGTCAGATCCTGGCATCAGTCTGTGCTTGTGCAAGGAAGGGGCTGGAAACCCTTTATACCTGTGTGAAATCCCAGTCACTGTTTGAGTTAAATTGATGCAGTTGCTTTTGTAGGTTAGTGTTGTTCTCTTGCATCTTTTAAAATTGCCCCTTTATTTTGTAGCTTTGACATTTAAAAAATATTTTTATTTATTTGCTTGCAAGGAGAGAAGAAGGGGAAGGAGGGAGGGATAGAGAGAATATGAACGGGCTCGCCAGGGCCTCTTGCCACTGCAGACACCCAGATGCGTGTACCACTTTGTGCGTCTGGCTTCACATGGGTACTGGGGAATTGAACCCTGGCCATTAGGCTTTGTAAGCAAGTAACTTTAGCCAGTGAGCCATCTCTGTAGCCTCAACTTTGGCGTTTTTGACCATAATGTGTTATGGAGAGATTTTTTGCTGATTGTGTCTAGTTTGGGTTTTACATGTCTTTTGTGCTTAGATGTCTGTTTATTTTCCTGTATTTGGAAAATTTTATTTTATAATTTTGACAAATAGGATTGCAATCTCTTTCTCTCTCTCTGTCTTTGTCTTTGTCTCTGTCTCTCTCTCTCTCTCTCTCTCTCTCTTGTGTGTGTGTGTGTGTGTGTGTGTGTGTGTGTGTGTGTGTGTGTAAGCAAAGGAGATTTATTGAGAAAACAATGAAAAAGTCCAAAGTGTGTCAGGGCAAGTATTATTAAGATTTTGGCCAGCATCCAAAGAAAAAAGGAAGAGAATGGATGAAAGAAAAAAAATTACGCTTTAAAAAAAAATTACGCTTTTTTGAGTTAGAACTTAGACATTTGAGCAGGCTCAGCAGTGATGATCAAGCAGCTGCCTGATTTGTAGTAATTTTTCCTTTCATGGGAGGGAGGAGGAAAAGAAAGAAAATGTGCACACCAGGGCCTCCAGCCACTGCAAATGAACTCCAGATGCATTCACTGCTTTGTGCATCTGGCCTTATGTGTGTACTGGGGAATTAAACCTAGGCCATCTTTCCAGCCCTACTGGCAGTAATTTTTGAAATCAAAAGATGTGAACTTACATCTTAGTTTTTTTTTTTTTTTAAATAAGGTAGGGCCTGGCTCTAGCTCAGAGTGACCTAGAACTGGCTGTGTAGTCGTGGGCTGGCCTAGAACTCACAGTGATCCTCCTACCTCTGCCTCAAGAGTGCTGGGATTAAAGGCTCTTCTGGCAGCAAAGGCTTCTTAAATCTTTTCCATTCATAACCCAGCTCCATGTTAGTTTTTAATTTCTTTAACAGTGAGCTGTTGACTATCTCTTCATATTCTTGACCTATCAATACCCTTTTTGAAGTTTTTTAAGATTTTATAGAATATTGTAGAGCTTAAGACAAGGATTTAAGCCAAAGCTCATGTAAAACAAAAGGAGTTTCGAGTGGGTAATCTGGCAAATAAATTTCTTTTTTAAAAAATAATTTAAAAAATTTATTTGAGAGAGAGAGAGAGAGAGAGAGAGAGAGAGAGAGAGAGAGAGAGAGAGAGAATGGGTGCTCCAGGGCCCCCAGACACTGCAAATGAATACCAGAATATGCGCCACCTTGTGCATCTGGCTTTACATGGGTACTGGGGAATTGAACTCAGGTCCTTGTGCTTTATAGGCAACCACCTTAACCACTGAGCCCATCTCTCCAGCCTCTGCAAGTAAATTACTTAACTATCTTTGTCTTAGTTCTCCCATCTCCTTTTCTGTATTTTTTGTTGCTTATGACGAGTAAATCAAGTGAAAAAATGCCTCTAAATAGACTTTAAGGTTCAGTGCAATGTTTCTTCAACAAAATGTATTGTTTGTGTGGTATTAAGATATAGACTGGTGTGATAAACAATAAAGTTGACCTGGATTATGCTCTTCAAAGAGGGTATAGTCTAATAGACATTGAAATACATTAAAATACAAAGTTAAAATCAATATTTGGTCACAAGGGGGGACTGGTGAAGTGCTAATTTGCTTCCTACTTTGACTTAGTGGTGAGGCTATATGAAGAAGAACTCTAGCACCAATCCTTGAGAAATGAGTAGGAATTGAGGGGACATTGAGAAGATGCTCCCTGTAGGCAGATCTGTGGCAGTGAAAATATGGAAGCATTCACTAGTCAAATCTAGTACTTGACTGGGAAAGATAAATCAGGAACTAGACAGATCATTGTTAGCACCTTGGTTTTAGTCTAACAAGATGAATTTCATTCATTGAGAATATCATCAGTGGTGTACCTAATGGCACAAATATGGATTGAGCATCTACAATTGTTAGGTTTTTGCCAGAATTCCGAGTTTCACAGATACAATTAGCTCAGTGTAGTTAGGAAGACAAGTTTATCTAATTGTTTTTTTTTCTGAGATATGTAAAAAGTATGGTAGGATAATGGGACAAGGAACATCTTTATCTCCCTGACATATAAGGGGAGATTTTGTTTATATATCCATCTCTATCCTGTATCTGTCTATTATTTTAAGTTACGGTTAAGAGAGAGTAGAAGTAAAACAGAAAATCTCCGAACTTGAGAAGCTTGAGGGAGGTAGACGTTGTGCTGAAATACAAAGTAACTCTCTCTTTTTTATTCTTTATTATCCATAATTAGATATACTATATGAGCAAAAAATGTGTTGGTATCCCCAATTTCCCTCCTTCCTGTCCCCAATCAGCTGGATATCCTCCTCCATGGGCAGACTGGGTCAGTCCATGGTGTAGGGGGTTATGGATAGCCTAGGAGTCAACCCGGTTCCATCACCCTTTGTATGTTGTTACTCAGGGGGGCCATGTCTCTGGATATTCTCCACTATGGCTCTTACAGTCTTTCGGCCCCCTCTTCCACTCAGTTCCCTGAGTCATGGTGGGTAAGTATTAAGTCTGCTTTATTGTTGAGGTCTTAGGGGCCTCTATACTTCTGCTTTAGGTTTTGTTGAAAATCATTGGTGTCTGTCTCGCTGGCTTCTCCTGGGTTGACTGATCGGCTATGGTTACAGGTCTCTTGCTTATCCCACCACTCTCTACGGGGTTTCATGTGGGGCCTTCACAGCATGTCTGGGGTGGCTCATCTTTTGCCAGGATGTCAGCCATGGGACTGTGGCTCGTTGATAGGGTTGGAAAGGCCATGGCGCTCTTGCTGCCTTCTGTAACATAAAAACAGAATATCTATCGGAGAGTGAGGTCAATATAGGTTAACTGAGATACACATTTCTAAATTGGCAAGATTCTATTGTGAGTAGCCTCCTTATAGTTCACTGGTGAAGTGAATTTCTTTTGGGGGCCCAAGATTTTGGTTCCCAAAGGATTTTGCCCTGAGTCCCAATTCCAGTTAAGGGCTCCTTGTCATTGAGTAGATTACTTGGCAAAGTATCTCTTTATTTAGTAGATAAAAAAGGTGGAGAGAATATGAGAGAAATTTTTGAGGCCTGGCATTTAGTATAATTTGGAATGGATAGATGACTTTCATACATTTGACAGCTGGTGTTTTAATTGAGGGGTTACGAAGGTCATTCAGGTGGCAGTATGGAGCATAAATTAGAAGGGTGAAGACTTAAGTTATGTATGACTTAATGTAGAGTGATAATTATTGGGTTAGAGTCTGGAAAACTGGAGGGATGTAGAGCTGGCAAGATTTGAAGACCACTTAGATATCGGGGGACAGGAAAGGGGTCATATGGAATGTAGAATTACTTCTAGGTTTTTGCTGTTTTTAGTGGGTGGCATTGTCCAGGATAAGGAATAAATAGTGTCCAAGAGGATGGATTTGGAGAGGAAGTGTAATAGCTTTACTTTATTTTGTGTTGAAGGTTTATGTGTGGTAGTTGGAGGATGGCAAAAGCATCTACAACATTCAGATAAATATTAGTGGGGGCTTATTATTTTTTTTTCCATTTTTTGGGGTAGGGTCTCACTCTAGCCCAGGCTGACCTGGAATTCACTTTCTAGTCTTCTTCGGGCTGGCCTTGAACTCACAGTGATCCTCCTACCTCTCTGCCTCCAGGATGCTGAGAGTAAAAGTGTGCAGTAACACACCCAGCAGCAAAGGCTTCTTAAATCTTTTTCATTCATGACCTCTTTTAGCCCGACGAATTTATCATTTATTAAACATGGATGTAAATTTGCCTACCAGGATGGATATACATATTCACCTTTGTGGCTGATTATTTGATACTGTAGTAGGTTTGTTGTAATTAGAATGCTTGGTTTTTTACAACCAAGCATTCTAATACAACAAACCTAAAGATTACTAAGTTGAGGAATGATGGTTGAAAAATATTAGAAATCTTTGTGTTCCACAATTAGACCATTATGTTTCCATAAGAGCAGGAACTATATGTGTAGTAAAAACACTGTGACTTACAACCTACAGTATTTTTTAACCTGACTCGATATGTTTTCGGCAGTCTTTGGTTTTGAGTGGCATGAAGACATGCATGTGTGCATGTTGTATGTTCAGAGCTAAGGTTGGGGTAAAGTTGCACATGATTTGTCAGAACGACCTTATTCATTACATGTTTGTTTTTGAATTAACATGGTGGTTGTGTGTTCAGAAACCATTTATAATGTTGCCATTTTTTGTCATCCACATTCTCGTTTATGCAACTCCATGTGCTATGTGCCACAACTCTTGGCCTTTGTTTTATTTTCTTATGTGTTTTTGAAGAACCTAGAGACTTGAGTTAATTTTTCTTGAGGAGGAATTTTTTTTTATATTCATTTTCAAGCAGAGAGAGAGAGAGCGAGAGAGAGAGCCACCACCTTGTGGGCCTGGCTTATGTGGTTCCTGGGGAATTGAACCGGGGGCCTTAGGCACTGGAGGCAAGTGTCTTAACTGCTTAGCCATCTCTCCAGCCCCTTGAGGAGGAATTTTACTGGATGGGAAGCTGGGTGTGGTGACACAGGCAGAGTACCACCAACAGTCAATAGACGTGCTGGGTGCTGGAGTGTCTCAAGTTTCAGGTCAGCCTGGGCTACAAGCAGCATCCTGTCCCAGAATAAAACAAAGACAGGCACAGTAGAAAGTTGAGATCACAAATAATGGAGTAACCCAATTATGCGAGGGGGGCTTGCAAAACACCCCTGAACTTTAATGGGTATCGTTAAGTATGGATTCTGAGTGTGAGAAGCAGCATTTCAGGAAAGCTCGCAGGTACTGCTGCTGTAAACTCCTAGTGAACTTTCAGGGCCCAACCGTGTTATCAGTACAGCTAGTTTTAGTAGAGAACCTAATCTCTGAGATGAGGTAGAATATAATAAAGTGGATGGAAGTAGAAAGTTTGTGCGGCAGAGAGCAACTCACATGCAAATCTAAATGCTTGAATCCAAGTATGAAGGAGAACATGCTGGTGTTTGACTTCCTGAGCCTGGGTTATCTCACTTACTATGTTTCCAGAGCCACCTATTTCCCTGAAAATTTCATAGTTTCCTTTTTTTTCTTTTTAAACAGCTGAATTAAATTCCATTGTGTCAGTGTACGACACCTTCGTGATCCATTCATCAGTTGATGGGCATCTAGGCTGGTTCTGTTTGTTAGGCTGAGTGTGAAGCTGGTTCTCTTTGTTGCTCCATAGACTGGACTCAGCTGGTTAGGTTGGTCCACTCTTAGATCAGCTGAGCATACTGTAAATTGGTTATATTCCCATCAAATTATCATTGTTTGTCTTCTCTTTCCCACCCGCATTCCACTGATGACTTTTCTTTAGTGGGGATGCCATGAGTCACTGTGGGGCCATGAATGCACCAGTCAATTTGGGTTGGGATGTGAGTGTCCCAGAATGCCTTCTCACCCTGTGGTTCTTAAACTTTTCTGTCCCCACTTCTGCAGTGTTCCCTGAATCTTGGAGGGTGTGTTAGAAGTCTCCTTTACTGTTGAGCTTTTGGCAGCCTCTTTTCTGCTTTGTTGACTTTTGAGTCACCTCAGTGTCCACCACCTTCTTCATGGAGACAGTTCTCTGACTAGCAATGAGAGCAGCTCTCATTTAATCTGCATATGGGTTGAGCATTGGAGTGAGTCTATGCCACACTCACTGGGGACCAGTGCCAAGTGGCATGGTTTTCTTTCTGATTAAAATTTTATAAATGGAGAGAGAATTTTAGAGGTCCTTTGTGACCACAAACATGTTTTGCATGTCACTATTACCATAAGAAACACAGAGTTGTGCAAGGTGCAGTGCCTCACACCTATAATTTCAGCACTCTGGAAGCTAAGGTAGAAGGATCATCATGAGTTTAAAGCCAGCCTGGATTATATAGTTCCAGATCAGTCTGAGCTAGAGTGGAAACCCTGCCTCAAGCACACACAAATGGATTTGTGAGAGGAGCTCTTGAAGAACTCTGACATTCCTCTTCTCTGCATATTCAGTTGGGTAAATTAGGTTCAGTGGGTCTAAATTGGATCCTTTAGTAACAATGAGCAAAGCATTGTTGACAGTAGTCTGACTCGTAGAGACCTGTGGTCCTGGATGATTATAGTGTTCTTAGAATTGAGATGATAGGAAGCTTTGTACCCATACTTTTATTTATTTATTTATAAAAATATTTTATTTATTCACTTTCAAGCAGAGAGATACAGAGAGAGAGAGAGAGAGAGAGAGAGAGAGAGAGAGAGAGAGAGAGAGAGCACACGAGAGAGAGAGAGCACACGAGAGAGAGAGCACCAGGCCACCACCTTGTGGGTCTGGCTTATGTGGGTACTGGGGAATTGAACCGGGGGCCTCAGGCACTGGAGCCAAGTGCCTTAACTGCTGAGCCATCTCTCCAGCCATTTATTTATTTATTTATTTATTTATTTATTTATTTATTTATTTATTTATTTATTTATTTTGAGGAAGGGTCTCACTCCAGCCCAGGCTGATCTAGAACTCTAGCTCCAGGCTGTCCTCAAACTCACAACAATCCTCCTACTGCTGCTCTAGTGCTGGGATTAACGGTATATGCCACTACACCCACCTGGCTACCATACTTTTCAAAGTACATGATAATTTTTGTGTTTTCTAATAATTTTTGAGAAGGGAATTGTAACACAGTAACTTAGTTGTAAAAATACTTCTCTGGAGTCTGCAACCTCAAATGCTAATTTCTGTCCAAATGATACTATTGTTTTTATCATAGTTGTTTGTGGGAGATATGTTTTACCTTTCTGGGCTTTTCTCTTCAAGACATTGGAATAAAACTTTCTGCCTAATAAATTCTGTATTTCTGTTATGGTAAAACACAGTCATAGTTGTCCAGCATGTTTTGGCTGTTGTTCATTTATGTATTTCTTCAGTTCTTTAGATTGAAAATGGTTTTCTTAAAATCATTTGCATGTTACTTGGACAAATTTTCAAACAGAGTTTATGGGAGGAAGGGATTTATTTTGGGTTTATAGATGCAGGGAAGTTCCATCAATGGATGAAGAAGCTGCTTCCATACATCAAAACAGAGAGACCACTGCAGCAAGCAAACAGCAGACAGCAGACTCCCCCCACCCACCCTTTGGGCTGCAGTCGGATTTGCCCCCAGTGACATGTTCCCTCCAGTTAATGTTCCATTAACTAAGAGGTTGGACCTTGTGAGCCCCATCCCCATCAGTGATGGGACATTGGCCAGCCCAGTCTTGCGCAGTTGTGAGTTGATGAATATAATCAGCATGTTGTCCTTGGAAGACTGTTCCACAGCATTCTTCCCCATTTTCCACCTCTTAAATTCAGTTTTCCTCCACAGCCCCCCAGGCAGGGTCTTACTCTAGCCCAGGCTGACCTGGAACTCACTCTATAGTCCCAGGCTGACCTTGAATTCACAGCAATCCCCTGCCATGCTAGGTTTAAAGGTGTGCACCACTGCACCCAGCCTGTCTCTTAAATTCTGTCCACCCCCTCTGGATACCTTGCTGGATTTCCCCCAGCAGTTAGAACATTTTTTTCTTCTTGAGGTGCATTTTTATTCACCCTGTCTTTGGCATGCATATGTAGCTAGAGAAAGATAGGAAAATCTACTTTCAAGAAAAGTTACCACCAGATATTTTACTTTAAAGCACTTTTACTTAAAAGAAAATCATTCAAAAAAGCTATATAGGATTCTGAAATTAAGCAAATTTGTTTAATTTCAGAGATTAGTTAAGCACTCTGTAAAGTTCTGTCTGATAACTGACTAAATCTTATTTTTCACCAGACGGTCTGCCAAATCCCGAAGCAGAAGTCCGTATTCATCGAGGCATTCAAGGTCGCGTAGCAGGCACAGATTGTCTAGATCCAGAAGTCGTCATTCTAGCATTTCTCCCAGCACATTAACTCTGAAGAGTAGCCTAGCAGCTGAACTGAACAAGAATAAAAAGGCACGAGCTGCAGAGGCAGCGAAGGCTGCTGAGGTGGCTGCCAAAGCTGCCAAAGCCTCCAGTGCTTCCACACCCACCAAGGGGACCACGGAGACCAGTGCCAGCGCAGCACAGACCAACCATGTGAAGGATACGAAGAAACCTAAAACTGAGCACACGCCTTCTCCCACGAGTGGTGGGACTGTGAAGAATGACAAGGCAAAAGCAAAGCCTCCTCTTCAGGTAACCAAGGTAGAAAATAACTTGATTGTAGATAAAGCCACCAAGAAAAGTGCTGTCGTTTCAAAGGAGAGTAAAACTGCTGTTCCAAAGGAGGAACCGGTATCTGTTAAAGAGAAGGCCAAGCCACTGACCCCAAGCGCAGGAGCCAAGGAGAAGGAGCCACACGTGGCACTAGTGACTTCCACACTCCCACCCCTACCTCTGCCACCCATGCTGCCTGAAGACAAAGACACTGATAGGTAAGAGCAAACTAGTCTCAGATCTGTAAGCAACGGTTTAGAGAAATAGTTTTAAGTTTGAAGTGAAAAATGATTTCACCTTCCCCCACAGATCACCTAACAAAAGTTAGTGTAAAAGTCCCTAAGTCACTGAATAAATTTTTTATATTATGCACATTTTAAAGTGAAGCACACCATTGCTGACCAAAATTTTAGGTTATCATGAGAAATTTAGGCAAAGTTTATCATTAACCTTGGATATAATGTATGTTTCAAGATAAGCTTGGTATTAGACATGACAGTAATCTCTGCCTTAGGTTTCCTTGACCATTTATGAGAATGTCCCGGGTGACATATTTCTTATAAACACATCTCAGTTATTTACATGATTTTAGTGGCCTTAGGATTTATCAATCTCAGTGGCTTTATGAATTTCTCTTTTTAACTCAATATTTTAGCGTGTTTTACAACTAAGAATTATTTTAACAATGTAATTATAAAATGAGTGTATTCTCACTTACCATGTTTAAAATCTTCTGTTAAGAATACTGGGTATATAACTTAGTTTTTATTTTATTTTAGGGTGTTCCCCTTTTCCCCACCCCCTTTTGCTTGCTTTTTTAATTAATTAATT
>PVHP010014184.1:0-15713 GCA_004024765.1 Zapus hudsonius | reverse complement strand
ACCCCAGGCCGAGGCTCCTCCATTACACCAAGTGCTCCTTTGAAACCCTGTTTTTATTTGTTTGTTTGTTTGTTTTTTAAATTATAAGACTAACCAAACTTAGATTTTACCTCTAATTTTAGTAAGTGTTTAAAAATCTTTTTTAGAGAAGTCATAATTTAAAACAATTGTTACTGAAAATAATTGTCATGAAATTTATTGTTTTGTTTACATAAATTGGCAAAATAAATAGCATATTTTACAGGACATTGTTTTACTTCTGATAGGAAAGCATCTTTGTTCTATCAGAATCAAACTAAAATGCTACAAAACTAATGCTGCTTCCTATAAAACATGGCTAGTTGATTTTCAATTTTGATACAAAGTTTTGAAATTAAAGCTGTGTTACTTTTAAATTTAAACATTCAAAAATGTTTTTATTTATTTGCCAGCAGAGAGGGAGGGAGGGAGAGGGAATGGACACGATGGGTAGATGGACACCCCGCCACTACTAATGAACTCCAAATGCATGTGCCACTTTGGGTGGAGTCTAGGGATTTGAGCCTAGAATGTCAGGTTTTGTAAGCAAGTGCCCCTAAACTGATGAGCCATCTCTCCAGCCCAAATTTAAACTTTCTTGGATAGTTACATATTTGCAGAAAAGTTACAAAGATACTATAGAGTCTCTTATTTACCTCACATATTAGACTGAGGCATTTCTTACAGTTAATAAATCAATATTGTTGCATTATTATTAGCGAAAGTCTGTACTTTGTTCAGAATTACATAGTTTTTACTTAATTCTGTATCTTTTTTGCACTTAAATTTCTTAATTTGTCATTGAATATAGCATGTTATTTTAGTTAGAAAGTAAAAGAACCTTAAATTCATATCTTATACTGTGAAATTCTGTGAACTATTCATGGCCATTCCATGCTGCTTCAGTAAATTATGGCTGTATTGTTACTGTGTAACCAAATGTTTGTTTATGTGACTCTTCCCTTTCTTTTAAATAGCTTAAGAGGCAATATTTCTGTCAAAGCAGTTAAAAAAAAAGTAGAAAAGAAACTCCGATGTCTTCTTGCTGATTTACCACTGCCCCCTGAGCTTCCTGGAGGAGATGATCTTTCAAAGAGTCCAGAGGAAAAGAAAACAGCACCACAGCTGCATAGTAAAAGGAGGCCCAAGTATGTACTTGCTTTCCGCAACTCTTCACTCGGCAGGAACAATTTCAGATCCTTACAAACTTAAAAGATACAACATTTAAAATGTATTTCTGTTCTTTGAGCATGAGTACATAAGTAAGTTTACTTTTGAAAGAAACATTCATAAGTGGTACCTATTTACATTGGCTAATAAAGCCAAATCTAATTTTCTCCGTTTTTAATTATTTTTTGAGGCAATACTGAACATAAGAGTATAAAGTTATTTTCTAGTATGAGGAGAAAGCTAGAAACTTTAAGAAGTAATCTCTCCTGAATGCTATAGCTTTATCCTATCCTCTTCCCTGTCATTCCTCCCTTTCCCTCCCTTCCTGGAGCCTAAACTTGGCTCAGATTCATGGCTAGTGTTTTACCTCAGCATTTTTCTTTTACTTGGTGGTCTGGAATATTAAAATACCAAAATACTATAAAATTATATCATTGAATAATTTTTGTCATATTTGCCTGCCTAAGAGTAGATTGCTGAGAGTTTGCTACTTTTTATACTCTGAAAATTTTTTGTAATACCTTCATTTTTATATTTTTAGCTAATGAATCTAAATTGGTCAGTGAACTTTATATTAGATTTCTGTTAATGTTCATTACCAGCTACTCTATATAATCACCATTGAATGAAAAATAAAGCTTTCTAGAAACCTGTTAGCAAAGTTTGACTATTTCTACTTTTGATGGTTTTATCTACTTGAAAAGCAACATTTTATTTCTAAAAGCCCTTCATAGAAGCGCTACTGCTTCTTTTTCTCATTTAATTCTACAGAAGACTCAGAATGTATACATTTTTAATTTTTTATGGTAACATAATATGAAATCACAGTGAAACTTGTCTTATGTAGATGCTCACAAAGGATAGGAGACAGGGAGATATTGATTTACAGAAGATAGTGGATTATTAAACAGTTTATTCAGTTTGATTGTCTATAAAAACTTCAGCACTATATTTAATAGAATATGCGGGCCTCGCTATGGTGAAATCAAAGAAAAAGATATTGACTGGGGAAAACGCTGCGTGGATAAATTTGATATCATCGGGATTATTGGAGAAGGTACTTATGGACAAGTTTACAAGGCCAGGGATAAAGACACTGGTAAGAATGTTAAGTCTGGGAACCTTATGGACTATGGAATGTGCATAATTTCTGTTTCTTTCACGTGTTCTCTCAGTACTTCTGTGGTATGGAGGGCAAGTTTTCTTTATGTAGAATAGTTATTTGTGTGTGTATGCGCCTATGGAGGCCAGAGGATGACCTCACTGTCATTCCTCAAGGGTCATCCAACCTTTTCTTTGAGATAGGGTCTGTGAAGGTCGCCTTAGACTGGGCTGCCCCAGTGATCTTGTCTGTCTTTACATCCCCAGCGTTGGGATCCCAGCTCTTTTAAAATGTTGATTTTGGGGATCAAATTCAGGTCCTCATGCCTGCAATGCATATCCTTTACTGACTGACCTCTATTCCTCAGTTATGAATAATTATTTAACTATTACTAGTTGGGTGAAAGGTATCTTGACTTAAATTTGTCTTAGTACATAAGATCTCATTATGTCTCCTGGGCTGCCCCCAAACTTTCTGCTATTCTCTTGCTTAACTCCACCATGCTTGGCTGAAGCAGTAAACTCATATATATATTTTTTTAAGTTTTAAAATTTATTTGTGTGTGTGTGTGTGTGTGTGTGTGTGTGTGTGTGTGTGTCTGTGTACACACATGTACATGTGCATTCCACAGCATCTGGCTTTTACATGGGGTCTGGGGATCTGAACTCCTCTGGTTGAGCTGCATGGCAGTGCTTTATCCCCTGAAGCCACCTCCCCAGCTTATATTTTTTATGTTAAGCCTTATATAACACTACTTTTGTCCATTTTCCCCACAATAGAAATTACCCCTGGAGACCATGTGCGCTTAAGAATATAATCAAGAACCTGGAAAAAGTTCATATTTGTGTTTTAGTATTTTATTTGTGTACACAGAGAATGAATGAATATGAATTAGGTGTGCCAGGAACTCTTGTTTCTTACTGTAAGCAAATTCCAGACACGTGCTCCTTTGTGCATCTTGCTTTATGTGGGTACTAGGGAACTTGAACCCAAACCAACAGGCTTTGTAAGCAAGTGCCTTTAACTGCTGAGGCATTTCATAAACCCATAGTTTTGAAAGCCCTTGAAAGTGAGAAAGTAAATCTTGCTATGTAGGCCAGGGCTGCCTCACGCTCCTGATCGTCTGCTTCAGTGTCCCGAGTGTTAAGATTGTTCACCATACCCTCTCCTACTTGTTTTTTTCAACAGTGCTTTCCACAATCTAAAGTATTTAAAATTTGTTCATTTGGCTGGAATATATAGCCACTTTAAAAAAATGGTAACCCGTGGGCTGGTGAGATTGTTAAGTGGTTAAAGGCACTTGTTGGCAAAGCTTGGCAGCCTGGGTTTGATTCCCCAATACCCATGTAAAGCCAGATGCCCAAAGTGGTGCATGCATCTGGAGTTCATTTGCAGTGGCTAGAGTCCCTGGTATACCCATTCTCATCCCCTCTCTCTTATTCTCTCTCTCTCTCTCCCCCTATCTGTCTCTGCTTGTGAATAAATAAAATTTATAAAATGATTTGCGGATTATAATATTGAGCTGTAAGAACAGGCATTATGAGTAAAATAAATTTAAAATTAAGGAAAACACTACTTTTGTTTGTTTTTTAACTGATTTTGTTTACCTTTCTAATAGGAGAAATGGTAGCCTTAAAAAAAGTACGTCTGGATAATGAAAAAGAAGGCTTTCCAATTACAGCAATTAGAGAAATTAAAATCCTCCGGCAGCTTACCCACCAAAGTATCATCAACATGAAGGAGATCGTGACGGACAAGGAAGATGCTCTGGATTTTAAGAAGGATAAAGGTACGTGCACAGGTTTCAGCCACGAGTTCTTTACATTCTGCATATTTCCAACTTGAAGATCTTGTTAGATGTTGACCCTTTGAGTAATTATTAGGCATATAAAACTTCTGTTAAGCTATTTCTAAGTTTAGTAGAGTTAAAGAATTACATTACTGACTATAGTGGTTCTTGAATCAACTAAGAATATTTCCCAGTGTTAAAACGCTTGCACGCACAATTGCTAGAAATACTCGGTGTTTTGCTTGCCTAGCGTATATGAAGCCCTGGATTCAATCCCCAACATTGCATAAACTGGTTGTGGTGGAGCATGTCTGTAATCTTAGTGCTTCAGAGATGAAAGCAGGAGGATCACAAATTCCAGCTCTTCCTTGACTACATAGCAAATTGGAGGCTAGCCTGGGATACATATACATGAGATCATGGCTCAAAAAAAAGTTGATAGAACTAGAATATATCTATACTACACTTTACATTAGGAAAGCCTTAACATTCACAGGAAGGTTTTTGGAAGGGATATATATTTCTTAAAGTATGGGAACAAAATTCCTGAAATTGTTTTTAATGGGAAGCATTGATATATACCTTTTTAAAAAATCTGCTAAGTTAGCTTCTTTATTAAAATAGTTGTCATAAAGGTATATGATAGATGAAATACTCTACTCACAGTGTATTTCAAATTTTTAGATTAAGATTTTATAACCAGAGTTGACTAGTATATAATTTTATTTTTCAGTTTTTCAGATAGAATTTTTTTTTCAAAACAAAATACACATATACACACCAGATTTAATAGATATTCTGATTGAACATGGTACTTAGTCTTCTTCCTAGGTGCATTGGTATAGCCCTCAGTAAACTGTGTGTACTCTGGCAAATAGTCCCTATCCATGCTCATGCAGGCAACCCTAATTAAACTCAGTGGGCCAAGAAGAAAAAAAGACATCAAAGTAGAAGACGGATTAGGGAAGAAGAACTTCATTCAGAGGGGGACAAGGAGGGGTGACAAGAGAGGTTAAATCTGAAGGGATTATATTTACTATACATGAATAAAAATTCTCAATAAAAACCAACTATATATGCACATATATTAGATAGATGTCTATATATATGCACACTGTACATGTAAATGTATATATTACACACACACAGTCACTTCCCAGTAAGTGAAAATAATTTCTTCAGCTTGTTAACGTTTCCTTCTTAAGATGAACATCATACCTGCTGTATTCACTGTTGTACCCCCACCTAGCATAATCACTGGATGAGATCACAGAATGTGTTGAATGAACTCCACTATAAACCTGTCTAAACTAACAATTTTAGAAAGGTCAAAATTTACGCCACTAAATGTACAGTGTTTTAATAGTGTCTCTTGTGTTGTATGCTTGGTCATAATTTATTTTCCTTATCAAATTATAAAATTTCTGAGTACTCTTCTGTTTTGATTCCTTCACAATGCCTAACACTTCATTTTATAATTCACCACTTTTAATGTATTTGCATCTTTTATCATAATTCCATTTGTAATTATAAGAATCATGATAATGTGTTTTACTACAGGAGAAGTTGCATTTAGGTATAACATTAATTGGTGTGTGAAGTTGTATAAAATTTAAAACAGCTCTTTTCCAATCTAGTAGTTTTGGTAGGAGCCATGTTCAAGCAGCATGAGTTAGTAGTGAGCAAAGATATATTTGGATCCTTGGCTTCTGCTCCCAGTCATGTAGCTGAGTGGTATTGTACCAGTTTTAGTGATCACAGTAAAGCAGAAAGACAGTTGAGAATGTTAGTTTCATGTTACAGGGCTAGTCAATCAGAAATGTGCTGGAATTTATACAATGTTAAGTAGTAAAACTATAAACTTAAAAATACTTAATGAAAATTGTACAGTACAAAGATCAAATGAAAACATTTTCATATAATTGTAAATATCTACATTATTATAGCTCAGACATTATAGAAGAAAAGCTATTAACTATTGTTAAATATTGAGGAGTAGGTCAGTGGTTGGTAGATTGCTTACTTAGAGTGTGTGAGTCTCTGGATTTAGTCCCAGTAATAAAAATATTATCAATAACAAAACCCTATGTGTACTTAAAAATGGTGAAATAATTGGTAATGAAAAATTAAAACAAATATAATTTGGTCTTCAAGAAGAAATTGTCCTTTTAAAAGCAAAGGATTAAAAAAAAAGTGTACAAATATCAATGCAAATATATATGCCCCCAGGTTCAGGTGTGGTGGCTCATGCCTTTAGTCTCAGCACTTGGGAGGCTAAAAGTAGGAGGATCACTGTGAGTTGAAGGCCAGTCTGGGTCTACAGAGTCAGTTTCAGTTCAGTGTGGACTGGAGTGTGACCTTGCCTGGAAAAAAGAAAAACCAATTAAATAAACAAACACACAAAAGTTCAAAGTAATGATATCATTTCAACAAAATAGTGTTTTGGTACTTGAGATTATGAACCTGTACCTGGACACCCAACTGCCATTATTATTACTCAGTGTACATTCATTTAGCTGTCATACTTTCAATATGATGAAGAAATGTGAGCAGTCTTTTCTGCAGTTTTCTTGAAAATCAAGAAAACAATATTCCATACTAAATGTGGCAGTGTGTCACTATTTGGTCCAGGAAAGAAATCCTCAAATAGTCCTTCCTGTATAGTCTCTTACTCTTACATGGAGTATTACATATTACCCGTATTTGCATTGTTTATTGTACATGACACTTAACGTGGATAATACCTCTGGTTATTAGAAGTGGGGAGTGACTGCTACTGGCTACAACGTGTGTGTTTGTGAGTGAAAATGTTCTAAATTTAAAAATGCTTATTGTGCTGTTTTATGGCATTGTGGGTGGATGCATGATAAGTGAATTCTCCAGTAAAGTTTCTAAGACTTATCTCCCGGTAAAAATACTATATAAACTGAATGAACAAATACTAATGGATGTTGTTGATTATTGAAGATGAGGCCTGAAAGACAGTGGCCCCAAATGATTGAAATTCAATGTAATAGGGAGTAACTAAAATGTTAAAGTGATTTTTTTTCATTGAAAAGAACAGTGCTTATTGTATATGTTGATGCACATTCAGAGTGATTTTATCTATTTTAATATTTGGCAACTTATTGTGGATTCAGGGTGTGGTGGTTCATGTTTTTAATCCTTTCCGGAGGCTAAGGTAGGAGGATCACTATGAATTTGAGGTTAGCTTGGGCTACAGAGTGAGTTCCATGTCAGCCTGGGCTAGAGTGAGTCCTTGCCTCAAAAACAGGGAGCACTGTGGAAGAGGGGGAGGAAACAGTGTAAGAGCCAGAGTGGGCAAGAATACCCTCTGAGGCATGGTCCTCCCCTACCCCATAGGGACTGGCTAAGGCTTTTATGACCCTATAAGTGAAGACAGGACTCTGCCAGTGAATTCTACCTTAGATGAAATGCATATGGAGAGGAATGGGAGTAGCAGAACTCCATTTCAAACATGTACACCAAAGGATGGCTGTTTATGCCTATCTAGTCTTAGGGCCTTCAGGAGGCTAATAATTAGCTGCTGCTTTTTATGGCAGAAAGGGAAGGGACAGTTTTGCGACTTAGCAGTTGTGTGATTAACAAATTCCTTACTGTCACTGAGCCTTATGTGTTATGAGGAGATAGAATTTTTGGATTATTGTTAAGTCTTGTATGAGGTAATGGGTGAAATATTCATGCCTCTGTGACAACTTAAATTCTTTGTGCTAACATTAGAGCTAGCCTTATATGAGGTTATCACTTCTAATATGACATGTCATAGGAGATGCTTTGTTGATCCATTATGCCATTCGTATTTAAGACATTCTAGGGCTGGAGAGATAGCTCAGTGGTTAAGGCAGTTGTCTCCAGACTTAAGGACCCAGGTTCTATTCCCTAGTACCCATGTAAGCCAGATGCACAAAATGGCTAGCGGCCATGGTGTGCCTAATGCGCGCGCTCTCTCTCTCTCTCTCTCTCTCTCTCTCTCCTTACAAATAAATAATTTTTCAAAAAGATGAAGGATTTATTTTAAAAAGACATTCAATTCTTTTGTGTTTTATGTTTATATTTTTCTTGAAAGTAAGATGTGTTTAGAGTTTAGGAGGTTTTGTGCCCAATGTCCTATCTTTAGAAGTATGCCATCTGATGCTTACAGAGGAAGATGAACTGCAGTATAACTTTGTTTAAATTTTTTCTTCATTAAGTTGTTTTTGTTTTTGCCTTTTTTGGGAGGATGGGGATAGGTTCTTGCTCTAGTCCAGGCTGAACTAGAATTCACTACGTAGTCTCAGGCTGACCTCGAACTTACTGGCCTCAAACCTCCTCCTACCCCTGCCTCCCAAGTGCTGGGATTAAAGGTGTGCACCACTATGCTTTTGCTTTTGCTTTCTTAGAAATATTTATTAATTTGAGAACAGAAAGAGGTAGACAAAATGTGTGTGTCAGCCACTACAAACTCCAGATATATGTGTCACTTTGTGTATGTGGCTTTATGTGGGTACTGGGGAATTGAACCTGGGTGGTTAGGCTTTGTAGACAGATGCCTTAACTGCTGAGCCATCTCTGCATCCCTTATTTTTTTTCAAATCTTAAATATAGATTTATTGTCCATAATGTGTTACATTATTCAGTGGGCAAACAATGAGTTGTTATCCCCAATTCCCCAATGACCCCCCCCATCCCCAATCAGCTGGATATCATCCTCCGTGTACCGTCTGGATCAGTCCTTGTGGCAGGGGACCCTGGATAGCCTAGTACTCAACCCGGTCCTCCTGGCCCAAGTGTGTTGTTGCTGAAGGGTTACATGCCTCTGGATAGTCTCCCCCACCACGGCTCTTACAATCTTTCCGCCCCCTCTTCCTCATAGTTCCCTGAGTCGTGGTGGATGAATATTAAGGCTGCTTTAAGATTGTGAGTTTAGGGGTCTTTGTGTCGAAGATGGTTGGTTTCTGTCTCACTGGCTTATCCTATGTAGATTGAATGTCTGTGGCTGTGGGTCCCTTGTTCCTCCCGTCATTCTCATTTTTATTGCGGTATTTTAATATATAAATTTCATTTTTTAATTGAGAACTTACATTGTATGACCATATTGTTTAATTCTTATGTTCCCTCTCCCCCACCCTCATTCCACTGAGGGCCCTACTCAGTGTGGTTATTGGTATTCACTGTGGGGTCATGAATGTACCAGTCAGTCTCTGATGGGGGGAAATGTCTCAGAGTACATCTTCCTTGGCTCTTAGATTCTTACTGACCCCTCTTCTGCAATGTTCCCTGATCCTTGGAAGGTGTGCTGTGAACCTACTTTAGTGTTGCGCTCTTAGCAGCCTCTGATTTGATGAGTTTTGAGTCTCAAGGTTCTCTGTCTGGCAGTGAGAGTAGTAATATTGAATCTGCAGCTTCAGCTGTGATGTTTCCTGTGTTCTGGCAGATGTGATAGAGATGGAAGTGGAAACTTCCCTTTAGGGCCTACGACATTCCAAGCCATAGGCTTCTGATTTTGTTCTCAGTACCAAGCATGAATTTTTACCCATTGGATGGGCCTCATATCCAATCTGAGAACAGTTGATTAACCCCATGCCAGTATTCCAACAGTATGTGCATCTTACCTGGATGGTTGATTTTCTTGCATGCTGCATACATTGCTTGTTCCTGTTGCTGATGACTTAAAAAAAACTTTATTATTGATAATTAGATCATTATAAGAGCAGATCTCGTAATGATTACCCCCATCTCCCTCCTCTCTGTTCCCAACCCACTGGGAGAACCTCCTTGGTATGCACACTGGATCTGACCTTGAGGTAAGGATTATGAATTGCACAAGAGGTAGCCAGTTTTTTATTCCCCCTTTGTGTATTGTTGTTGAGGGGGGCAATGTCTCTGGATATTCTCCCCCCACCATGGCTCTTACAATCTTTCTGCTCCTGCTTCCGCTCAGTTTCCTGAGTCATGGTGGGTTAAGTTTTTAGTCTGCTTTATTGTTGAGATCTTAAGAGTCTCTGGACTTCTTCTTTGGGTTGTGTTGGGTATCATTGGTATCTGTCTCCATTGACCTTTCATGTGACTTGCTGTGGTGATTGGTCTCTTATTTATCTCACCACTTTCTCATAGGTTTCATAGGTTTCACTTGGGTCCTATATGTTAGGCCAGGGGTGGTTCATCTTCTGCTAGGATGTCAGCCATCATCCCTTGTCTTGATAGTGGAATTGGGTTGTCCATGGCTCTCTTGCTGCCTTCTGAAAAAGAATCTCCATTGGAGAGTGAGATCAGTATAAGTTAAATGAGACACGCCTTGCATATTTGGCAAGATTCTAATGTGTGTAGCCTCTCTGTAGTAGCTCTCTGGTAGTGGAAATTTCCCCTTGGAGCCCAGTTTCTTGGTCCCCATAAGATTTTGCCATGGATCCCAGTTCCAGTTAAGCATTCCTTGTCACTGAGTATATCTCTTAGCCAATCAGTACACCATTGATTATCCTCCTAGGTTTAGTGCCACTATTGCACAGATGAGCACTTTTTGACTTGCTGGTCTCTTCCGTATAGCAGTGTGTTCAGCATTCTCATGACAACTGTGTATTGTGTATCAGCTTTCTCCAAATATCATTGACCAATTTCCCATCACAGCTTATTTAAAACCTTCCAGCATTACACATGCTACCCTCTGGGAGCTGGTTAGCATTCTGGATCTAGCAGGGTTTCTCTGTG
This sequence comes from Zapus hudsonius, assembly GCA_004024765.1. Lineage (NCBI taxonomy): Eukaryota > Metazoa > Chordata > Mammalia > Rodentia > Dipodidae > Zapus > Zapus hudsonius. Next base: position 4,929 of record PVHP010014184.1, on the reverse strand, counting down.
TTATGTAATGACACTCTTTCTTTCACCTTTGGCCTGGGGCTGGTATTCAAGGGCTTTGACAAAGGTCTGTCTTGTTTTGGGGACTTTGTAGGTCTGAGCAATTATTATTGGGATTAGGCTACCTCTTATTCCATTCATGGTCCCTCTTGCCAGATGGTGCCCACAGCTTCCTCAGGAGCTTACTGTATGAAAGTAAGGATTTTATGGTATCAGTTCATTATTGGTTTAGTTTATTGTGTAATTCCCCCCACCTTTCCGCCTGCCCATTCAATTCCTTCCATCCCATTTTATAGTCTCTCAATTCACCTGTCAGGTTTGCTTAGAGTTTAAACTTAACCTGATTAGGAACCACATATGAGGGAAAATATGCAGTGTTTGTCTTTCTGTTTTTGTGTGAGGTTGCTAAGTGTGATCTGCTCTGTGTCTGTCCTCTTTCTGTAAATTTCATTGTCCTATTTCCTTTCAGCTGAGTAGAATTCCATAGTGTAGATATATCCTCCAGCAGTTCACATAGCACTTTCCAGTACTGTGAGAGCTAGCCAGCAGGGAACTGGCATTTCATTATCATTGGACTGCATCCTGTGGTATCTAAAGCAATAGGGCCTTGTGAGTAAGGAAATGCATTGATAATGGCCTGCATTGTTTTGGGGGCCTATGGGTCTCCCTGACCAACAGCTCATTGTAGAGGGGGAACCCAAATCTGGCATTGGAATTTACCAGCAACAGCCCTTGGTTTTAGGGTAAAGCTTTTTTGGCTTGCTTATGGTCCTTCTGCTGAAACTACTTCTCATTGCCCCTCCTCCAAGATAGTTACATCTTTTAATTCGCTAACAAGAGGTTTCTATGTTACTGATCATGCTGTTGTTGTTTTTTTTAATCTCCCTCCTTTCCTCCTCTCTTACCCCAGTTTCCTCCAGACCTTCCACCCCCTGTAATCTGTCCCTCTACTTGCCTGTTCAGTATTCCCTCCTCTTTTCCTTCCCTGTTTTTCTTTCTCCAAGCCTCATTCTAGCTTCCTTACCAGTACTACTGGTGCTTACTACAAGTTCTAAATAAATCGCACAATTCCATATTATGATCTGCCTATGTGAGTGAACACATTACATTTGTCTTCATGAGCCTGTATAATCTCACTTGGTATGATTTCAAGGCAGGGGCCTCTCTCTAGCCCTGGGTGAACTGGAACTGATTCTGTTCAGGGTGGTTTCAAACTCACTGCAATCCTCATACCTCAGCCTCCCAACCACCAAGCCTGGCTCAAGCTCTGGTCTTTTAAAAGAACTTTCTCTCTTGACTTTTTTTAGAATTATAAGAATAACATACTTGCTTTAATTAAAACCCTGAAATACAGAAATGAAAAGCATAACTAATTCCTAGTGGAATAATTAATATGCATGTGTAGCCAATGCAAGTAATACGACCCACTATGAAGAAACAAGAGTGTTCCCTATTTTAGTTTCTTTCTAGATAGTTTTGTATATAACAAGCATATGAAAAATGATGAAAATAAGCATGTGAATTACTTATATTTTTAAGAAATTAAAGACATAATATGCAATCATTTGCAAAAACCCATTTTACCAAACGAATTGCAGTGTATTGATTTTCTGTTGTCTTGACCATCCACTAAGAGCATTTCCCCCTTTTGTGACGTTATACGTATTTTCACAATTTTGCCATTTTCTTATATACTTTTCCTTTGACATTTTAAAAAATGAGATCAGAGAAGTCTATTACACTGTAGGCATTATCTGTCTTACATATCCATCATACTTTCTTTTTTTTATAAAATATATCTTTATTATCCATATCTATGTTAGGTTCTATTTTTGTTGCTTACTGCTTTTGTGTCATTACAAACCTTTCTGTGGTTCTGTGTGTGCATTTGTTGTTTTTTGTTTGTTTTAGACAAGGCTGAATGTTGCTCAGGATAACCTTGAACTTCTGAGCCTCTGAGTGCTAGGACTGTACTCATGCATCACCACACCTAGTTTTATGCTACGCTGGGGATCTAATCAGGTCTTCGTGCATGTTAGACAAGCTTTCTTCCAACTGAGGTATATCCCTACCCCCAGAAGAATGTTTTTCTGTACTTTTTATATTTATAGATAAATTTTTTTTGATAATAGGGTCTCACTGTATAACCCAGGTTGACCTGGAACTAACTTTATAGCTCTAGGCTGGCATCAAACTCGCTGTGATCCTCCCAAGTGATAGGATCAAAAGTATGTGACGGTGTGTGCCACCACAACCACTCCTAAAATAGATAGTTAAATCATTTTTAAAAATTTTACAGTTATAACAATTCTCTATGAAGGTCCCACACCTGGGTTTTTCTATTTTTCTACTATCCATACTACCTATAATGAATTACAGATCACCCTAGGCCTAGAGCAAGACCCTACCTCAGAAAACAAACAAAAATCCCTGAGGCTGTGACAGTTCAAATGTATTCAAACCACCACACCAATAGCAACTGCCTCATTTTCACTTAGTTTGAAGAACAATCATATTTGGTGGGTGTCTGTCTTACTTTGGCTCTCTGACAGGGTTTGGCAGCCAATTTGATGGTCATTTAAAATTTCATAGAACGTTGCATTGTTACTCTTTATTTTTCTTCTTCTTTTACTGTTTTGACAGTTTTATTTCATTGTCTGCAATAATTCCTGGTTATTCTTCTATTCTTGGGCTGTTGAGAGTCCAAGTTCACTTTTTTCTAATGGTTTGGATGATTAAACTTCAATTTAAGGACTTTGTAATTAATTTAGTGTGGAGTGGGATTTTCTGACAGATGTTAAACATTCATGTCATCTGTCCAATTTTACAGTTAGTAGATTAATGGAATTGAACTTCCTTTGAGTAGGGTCTCACTGTAGCCCAGGCTGACATGGAACTCTTTCTGTAGTCTCAGGCTGGCCTCGACCTCACAGTGATCCTCCTACCTCTGTCTCCAGAGTGCTGGGATTAAAGGGGTACACCACCACAGCCAACCTTGGAATGATTTTGCACTTAAAATTTTTTTTATTATTATTTTTCTACAGTGTTATGTTTCAGCTTTGATGTAACTAATAAACTTTCAACACAGACACAGTTTTTAAAATCGCCTTTTTGCTTCTGCAGTACTTTACCAACTAAATTCCCTTTATCAATATTCCCATACATCTTTATTTTCAATTTTAACACTTTCCTATGCTTTTCCTCGGTATATTTCATTGAATAAGAAAGGCTGAACTAGTGTTCTGCCCTTAAAATATTAACACTAGTTAAATCTGCCCCTCAGTTGTCACTGATGTTGCACATGCTTCTGGCTGTACCTTCAGGTCTTTGTAGCAAATGCTACAGGAAATATTAGCATGATTAAGATAAACAAAATTGTCTAAATATTAAGATGGTAACACTATAATTAACTTTAAGTGTAATAAGTTGTAAGTAAAGTTGTAAGAAGCAAGTTAACTTTTAAGATTTTTTTCAAGTATGTTAAAATGTTAAATTAATCCGCAATTCCAAGACCACTTTAAGTGTTATTTTCTAGAAATAATAATTTTATGTTAACTCAGAAAATTTTTTTAAAGGTAATCTATACAAAGAAAAAATTATGAAAACATTACCAGAAAAATCAACATATTTTGAAAATTAGTAGAAACTTTTAGTAAATTAAAAAGAATAATGGTTTTAAAGATTCAATACATTTTTTAGAATAATTTTTTAAAATAAATTCTATTTATTGGGGGGAGGGAATGAATGGGCATGCTATGGCCTCCTGCCATTGCAAACGTCATACACATGCATCACTTTGTGCATCTGGCTTTTCATGAGTGCTAGGGAATCAAAATTACTTGATTTGAGGAAACTTATTATTTACGGTGTCAGGAAGTACTTTGTAATTATTTGATTTGAGGAAACATTATTTACTGTGTCAGGAAGTACTTTGTGAATCCTATCTTAATCCTCATAACAGTTTTTAGGGAATAGAGAAAAACAGTGAGGTAATGTACAAATACGTGAGAAAATAGTGATAGAAATTCTAATTTTCAAGTGGATGGTCATTTCAGTGTGTTTGATTTGAATAGGATGTGGAAAACCCTGGTAGTCTTCTGGGTAAATGAATTTGGAAGTTGAATTTTGGGGTCAGGTATACACACGTGTAATCCCATTCCCATGTGTGGTGGATTGAATGCTCACTTCCATCACTTTCCCACAGTGTGTGTGCCTCCTGAAGCTATGAGGGAAGACTTAAGATAAAGAGCCAGTCTCTAGTTTGCAGATGCTTAGAGCGTTGAAAGTTTCTTTTTTAAAAATGTCTCTCAGTTTCATGTTGGCACAATGATCAAACCTATTCCTTGCCCTTTCAGGAGCTGATCTATTCATCATTTTATTGCCACTACCACTTTTAGCCATAATTTCTTTTTTTTAAAAAAATATTTTATTTATTCATTTTCAATCAGAGAGAGAGAGAGAGAGAGAGAGAGAGAGAGATACCAGGGCCACCACCATGTGGGTCTGGCTTATGTGGGTCCTCGGGAATTGAACCCAGGGCCTTAGGCACTGGAGGCAAGTGCCTTGACCGCTGAGCCATCTCTCCAGCCCATAATTTCTTATAATACACAACATCACACACCCATTTTAATATTCTCTATCACCAACATTAGTGGAAAAAGGCAGAGTACAGAGTATAAGTCCCTTCTTCCCTCTTCTACCAACTGCTCCTACTCTGAACCTCTAGGCCTGTGAAACACAGTTACAGGTATGGCATTAGGGTAAATGAAAGTGCTGAAATGAGCTGACTGTGGTGGCTACACCTATAGTCCCAGCACGCACTAAGTTAGGAGGATCACGCTGAATTGGCAGGCTGCCTGGGACTTCAGAGAATTCCAGGTCAGCCTAAGCTAGACTAGAGTGAGACTCTTGTTTCAAAAAAAAAAAAAAAAA
>PVHP010014183.1:0-39639 GCA_004024765.1 Zapus hudsonius | reverse complement strand
ATGGGGCTTGAAAAAAACTACAAACCTCAGAATCAATGAGAGAATCTCCCCCAAAGAAACATGGAGGATGAGGGATGGAGGGAACACCTTACATTCTGCACATACACATGTATATACTAAACACACACACCACAATATACACGTGCACCCAAAAAAAGAAAAATAAAGATAACTATTTTCCTAATTAGGAAGGAAAGATGTATGTGACATAATCATATTTACAGTCCTAAGCTATTTTAATAATATATCCTAACTGTGATTTTTAAATATGTAGAAACTATTCCTAAACATAACAGCCAATTTTCCACAATAATGGCCACTTAAAATGTCACTCTATTTGCTTCTGGATCACATCTAAATATTTTGTACTACTGCATATATGAACAGTATACATTCATTCAACATGAAGAAGGAGTATTTTTAATCTCTTCATCAAGACTGCACTTAAAGCACTTGCATAATGGAGAAGCCTGGGCCTGGGGGAGAAAATCAACAGCTTTCAAATTTGGCCAAATTTTCTACTTAGTGAGGGGGAGCCCTTGTCTGGAACTTGGGATTCAGGGCGATAGGCACCAGATCCCGTATTCTTGGGCTCCCAAGACAAGATGCACTATGGGAGCGATTTACGGGGAGGCTACTAAAAATAGAATCTAGGTAATCCAGAATTGTGTATATTTGTTAACCTACACTGATCTCACTCTCTGATGGAGATTATGTTTGTATTTTTCAGGATGTAGCAAGAGAGCTGGGACCCATCTAACCCTACCAATCGACCATAGGCCGGTAGCTGAGATCCTGGCAAAAGAGGAGCCACCACAGTCATATCGTGGAGGATCCATATGGAACCCCACAGAGAATGATGGGATGAACAAGGGACCCACAGCCACAGCCATTCGATCAACACAGGATAAGCCAGGGTGTCAGAAACCAATGATTTTCGACACAAAAACCCCTAAGCTCACAACATTAAAGCAACCTTAATACTCATCCACCATGACACAGGGAACTGAGTGGAAGAGGGGGCGGAGAGATTGTGAGAGCTGTGGGGGGGGAGACTATCCAGAGGCATGGCACCCCTCAATAACAACATACTAGGGCCAGGAGAACCTGGCTGAATAATAGGCTATCCATGGTCCCCTGTCACAAGGACTGATCCAGAGGACCCATGGAGGAAGATATCCAGCTGATTGGGGATGGGGAGGGGGGCATCGGGGAATTGGGGATAACAACTCATTGTTTGCCCACTAAATAATGTAACTCATTATGTACAATAAAAAAAGACTGCACTTAAGGCCAAATTTTCAAATCTTGTAAGAAATTATAAAATAATAAAGGGAATAAAATGACACACTTTCATTCCCGACTTTGGCTAATATACCACTTGTCTGAAACTTTTTGAATGAAAAAGGTTTTAGAGGAGTTTATGTGTGGGTCCAGTGGCAATGTGTGCATTTGTTTTCTAGTAAGAGGAAGTTAATTCCCATATATGAGCAATCATCACAGGTATCCCCTTTCTCAGGGAACCTAAAGAACTTTGCAGTAAAGCTGCTACTCCCCTCTCTGGCTCTCATGAGCAGCTAAGGGGTGATAGGAAAAGCCTCTGACTTCAGCCTTGTGTCCAGAGGGTCAGGAAAACTAGGACCAAAGCATGTGATTCTCATAACTTGTAACTACACCCCAGCATGACAGCATGCATGTCTGTTTATTACCACTCCAAGCCCCAAAGATACAACCATGAAGAAGCCGACCAAGACCCTGCTGTCACAGACATGGAACCATCATGACTAAGGGCAGAAAACAGGCCTCTTCTAATACACATTAATTTCAGAGGGAGAGAGAACTCAATGCTCTATAGAAAATAAAACAAAATAATTTGATATGTGTACGATGCAGCTGGAGGGAGTATTGGGGTGACCAGAGGATATGTCTTTATGGACACAGCATTTGTACTGAGCTACACCAACAAGAAGCATGTAGCCATGTAGAGATTTGTGGGGACTAATATTCAATACATAATAAGCAGAAAATGAAAAGTCCCTAAGACCAGAATGAGCACAACACAGTCCATTGGCTGAAAGGCACCCCATGTAGCACTCCAGTATTACTGTGTAATGTTATGTAACAGGTTGTTCCAAACTCAGGGACTTAAATCAAGCAAATTTATTTCATATGCATCTGCAGGTCAACTTGGGGCTCTTCAGGTATGTCAGTGAACTTGTCTGGTGCCATAATACTGCTGTGCCTTGGGTTCCCCTACAAGTCCTTCTGGGCTAAAGATGTTAAAGGTCCCTGGATCATGACCTACTCCTGGCTGCTCAGGGGATCAAGAGGCACACCAAACATTGGAGGCATATTTGAAACCTACATAAGCATCCTAGACAAAAGAATCAAAGTCCTAGGGATGAGGTGCTTGGTCCACTTTTATGCATTGCAAGGTCACAAGAGAAGAGGTAAAAATAAAGAAATATAAGTTACTTCAGCTGGCATGGATAAAATGCAAATAAATTGGTGCATCACAGATTTTTGGAGAAAGGGCAAAGTCCAGATTACAGATTACATAATTCTTGTGAGCAATAACCATTATAAATTTTAATTATAATTAAAAATAGGGAAATTTTAAGTAGGGATATGTTTTGATCTGACTGATATTTTAAACTATCCTGCATTAAACCCACGTGTGGAAGACTGAGAGACTCTTTAGAAGTTCAGAGACACATTCAGAGCCATCCTTGCCCCACAATAGATCAATGAAACTTGACGTTGATCAACACAAAAAGAGCACCTGAGAAGGTGAAAATGATCAGATTCAAAGTGTACTTTGGAGGTGAAGCTAACAAAACTCACCTGACTGTGTTTTGTGAGAAGAAGAAAATGAATGGTGGTAGCTAGGTTTTCCTTGAGCAAGAATCTGAAGGATGACTTGGAATATGATGAAGAGATATTTTGCAGTTCTCTGTCTGAAGAGGAATATTGATGTCCAAAAATCTTTATTACACGTTAAACTTGAGACAACATTTAGAAACATGTCATCAGTGGAGTGAATGAGCTGGCATCAGGAACATAGCATCAGAGTCAGCCACATGCCACAGGGATGAACCTCCAAACCAGGCACAGTTTATGGGAGGAAAGGATTTGTTGAAGCTACAGATCCAGGGGAAGTTCCATAATGCCAAAAGAGATTGGTCCCCTTTCACAGGTCCAAGCAGAGAGAGAAAAACCCATCACACACCAACAAAACAGGCAGAGAGAATTTTTCTCACCCTTTAAATAGCCCTAGGGCAGGGTCTTACAACCCTTTCCTGGCCTTGGTGAGACTCCCTGAGTCTCTGGAATTTCCTTCCTGCACAACCCTTCCATGAAAGGATGTCTGTTTCTAGCTCCCCTGAGCTTCCTTAGTCCTACCCCCTAGTGAGAGGGATGCCTTCCTGTGAAGAACATCAGAGACCCACCCAAAGGTCAAGTTGACAACAAAACTTATCCACCACACAGAGCATCACTGGGTATTCTGTGGGAGTCTTCAGTGTACAGGAAGTTCTCGTGCCGTGAACCCAGAGGGTATGGGGAATTAGGAATAAAACCAAGACTGGACACTAACATATGTCAACATTTCATCTCATGGAGAATAAATGACTGGTAAAAAAAAGACTGGGAAGAAAGTTAAGATGTGGTTCAGTGTGTCAAATGCAGCTGACTGTTCAGAAAACCCTGGTTTTGGCAGGACATGGCCACTGTAAGCCATAAAGAAACCCACTATGGGGCTGGAGATATGGATTAGGGGTTAAGGCGTTTGCCTACAAAGCAGAAGGACCCTAGTTCGATTCCCCAGGACCCACATAAAGCCAGATGCAGTTTACTTGCAGTGGCTGGTGCATCCATTCTCTCTCTCTCTCTCTCTCTCTCTCTCTCTCTCTCTCCCTCTTTCTATCTCTCTAAATAAATAAATTATATATATATATATAAAGAAACACCCCACTATGGACATTTCAATGGCATAGTATGGAAAATGTATATGGAAAGCAGAGACAGAAATTGAGTTTTGCTTATTTGGATGGGCTTTGTGAGGTGACATCTGTATGTTGATGGGCATAAGGCGATAGAAAGGAGTATAGAATATGGCAGAAATAAAATCTTTGAGTTGAAACAAGGGACTGGGATGTAAAGAAAAGAACAGGTGTGGAGCAGAAGCGCGGAGGTGTCGCATCAAGGAAGAAAATCTAGGCTCTGGAATCAGCTACAGGCAAGCCGAGAGGTACTGGCACAAGAAGATAAAGACCATACCGCTCTTCCAATGGCCTCCCCAAAGCAAGCCGTGCTCTGAGATGCCCACACTCTGAAGTCTGACACGTGGCTGGGGGAGCATGTCAGTCATCTCTGCCTGATTCAGCCATTGTCCTAGCTAACCAGAAAGGCTGCCTGCGCTGTCCCAGCAAAAGTCTAGTGAATGGAACAGCAGCGGGGGTGATTTCCCAGGGCTCAGCTGGTACAGAGTTGCTTTGCACAATCCTATTGATGCCCTGGCCAACTGCTCAGCCAGAGGAAGAGTGAAGCATGGCAATTACAGTTAATTGTAGACCTCCTTGGCTGCTCAGGGTCTTCAGATTCATTTGTGCCCTACAATCCCAACAGGAGGTCATGTTCTTTTTGGCTCCTGTGGTAACTGGTAGACAGAGATACAGAAGAATTATTACATTAGCATCTTGATCTGCCCTTTCAAAGCTGTGACACCCATTTATCTGCTGACACCTACAGAAGCATCCAGCTCTGAGTATTTCCATAAAGGTGATACAGCTACTCTACCTCTCATTTCTCTGCTCCCTGGGGGAAGCCCAAGGCAAATGAAGGTTTACTGAGGCTCCAAACTTTGCCTCGACTAGAGACGTCTCTAAATTAGAGTTTCTTCACCTCAACACCACTAGACGATGTTCTGTAGGCTGAGGATGATTTTCAGTATCTATGACTTTCACTACAAACTACTAACTTCACTCTCACCTTCCAGTTCCAGCTCCAGACTTTTCCCAGTGTCCACTGGGGAAGCAGCTCTCCACATACACACTGGTATAAAGCATCTCCTTTCTGAATTCGTTCATCTCTCCCCTCTACCCAGTCTTCCATTCCTAATCCACTTGCAGGTGTTTCTGAGAACACCCCCAAGCAAGCTACACACAAATCTCCATCTCAATTCCATTTTGGAGAACTCAGTCTTGACAGTGATCTTGAAAAGTGGCATTTGAAGAGTGTGAGCTGGGGGAGATGGATCAGCAGGTAAGGGGGCTTGATTTAAAGGCCTATTGGCCTGAGTTCAAGTCCCTAGCCCCCATGGAAAGCCAGATGGAAGAAGCAATACATGCGCCTGGTATTTATGCACAGTGCCAGGAGTCCCTGGCATGCATACAGACACATGTAAGTGAATAAATGATTTAAAAAATATATTGATCTGGATCATGTACCAGCAGGCCGAGTCCTATCATTAATTGCAGAATTGTCAAAAAAAAAAGTATTTGCTGTCATGACTCAACATAGGACAGAGATGGAAGAATATGAATGGTTTGTGTAAAAACTCAGTTTTTGAGAAGGAAGAGGAGGAGGAAAGAGTATTTACAAAGTCCATGAGACTGGTGGTTAGGGTCATTGGAGAAAGACAATGAACGGCTGAGGGTAGTTGATCACCAATTTAGAAACGGTTTCCTGGACGTGAGAGGAGAGCAGAAAGAGCAGCGAACAGTCTGCATCACATTCAGTTCGTGAATGACTGACCTTCTTACCTCAACTTGGGGCATTACTGCCAGTCTATCACCTCCTGACAGCCAGATTGGCTTAGGACAGCATTGGAGCCACACCACCGTTCAACTTCGTCCACTTACCAAATCTGCCTCTCAGACTTTAACACAGGAACAGTTGTGAAAAGAGCTTCCTAAGTGATCATGTGTTCACAAATATACTACATCTGGAGGTAGTTTCCAGTAAAGTCATTTATGTTAGCTCTCTTAAAAATGTGATCCATGGCTGGAGAGATGGCTGAGAGGTTAAGGCACTTGCCTCCAGTGCCTAAGGCTCCCGGTTCAATTCCCAGGACCCACGTAAGCCAGACCCACAAGGTGGTGGCCCTGGTGCTCTCTCTCTCTCTCTCTCTCTCTCTCTCTCTCTCTCTCTCTCTGTGTGTGTGTGTGTGTGTATCTCTGTTTGAAAAATGAATAAATAAAATATTTTTTAAAATGTGATCCAGAGTTTTCTTCCATTTCTTTCTCTAGCTCATCTCATTTATATTTCAAAAATCCCTAAAAACATATTTATATTCCTTATCTATACCTTCCAAATTCCCATTGTCTCCCTACTATTTCTGATCAAACCACTCCACGGAAACAGGAAGAGGGCCAAAACTATCCAATTTTCAAAATCATCTCCATTATTTTTTGCCCTTCACTTCTCTAAGGCCTCTACCTCATCAAATGAAAAGCTTATTGCCTTTTCTTGAGGGAGATCATTTTTAGATGCTAGAGATCACTTTCATCCATCTCTAAAAGAGTGTGTGTCTAGGTCATTGTATACAAACTCTCCAAACTCACACCTGTTAATCACATAGCTGATTTCAACAAACTTCTATGACCTTCCAATTCTCTATCCTCTCAAATCCTGTAAACTTCCTTTATGCCATCTCCTTGACCTTAGCTACTTATACCTATCGACATTCCACACACCTGTTGTCATAGTCAGCCGCACACTGCTGGGATGAACCTCCAAACCAGGCCAGTTTATGGAAGAAAAGGATTTATTGAAGCTTAAAAAGCCAGGGAAAGTTCCCTTAAAGGCATATGATGTTGGCCGCCCTTCACAGGCCCATGGAGAGAGAGAAACCACTACCAAAGGCAAAAAAGCTCTCAGCAAATCGCAAGAACTCTGGGCCTGAGCTCAGACTGCTCTTTGCTTATCTATGGCTGGAATTCCTGGTCCTCTCCAGAAACGCCTTAGGGCTGGAGCCAAATTACAAACTTTAATAAACTCTTGAATCTATTGGGGAACATCTCAAATACTCACACCTATCTCTTAAACTCACTATAAACTCAGCCTGAAGATCATATTTCTGGGGAGGATATTCTATCTTTCCAGCTCACTTCTCTCATGATTCTTTTGGGTTTTCTGGACTTCATAACAGGGACGTGGGATAATAACTACCTGATGATACAAAATCTTCATCATTTTTTTTATTCTCACTCTCCTCTTTAGAATGAGTTCCCATCCATCATTAGCATTCCCTTTTGCTCCTGTGCTCTGCTGACTGTACCTAATTGGTCAGCCACAACCAAGAAAAGCACATCTATATCCACACATCTACTTACATGGATCCCATTTCAGCTGAATGTGATTGGGAAGAATGCTAAAGCACCCTGACTTCGCCCATCACCCTGATCGTGGCCCTTCTTTCCACCTAACCTCTTGTTTCATATCCCCAGCCACTTCCTTTTGCATGACTGCTGGAATCTTTCTCCAGCGCCTACAAAAGCTTCAACTCCTCAGCTGATCGATTTACCTGTCTTCTCTGCTGAGACAATGGAAGTGAAGCCAACACCTGCAGGTGCCATGAGATGATACTTTCACCTGCACGGGTCCAATCATGACCTCCTCTTTCTTCCCCATGACCAATAGAGTATGCCACTAGTGCCTGTCCCTCCATGATGGTTACTGCTTTAAGGTTTAAGGAATTATTACTAATTTCCAATGGCTAGTACCTTTGCCCAAAGTCTTTTCCATCATTAATAAGACTGCCGCGTGACTGACCTGGAGGATCCTGGGTATTATATTGCCACTTCCTGCAGCCCTCAACCAATATCTAATTATCTTTATTTCCATCCCTTTGAGTAAAACAATTCTGAAGTATGTGCTTTATACTAGTTCTTAGATTGTTCCCCTGGTACCCACGCACATTTTTGTTTTCTGTCCAACTCTACTTAACCCTCACTTTTTCTATGCCTACCAAATGTGTTTCTTTAAACTCAAATCCTTATTTCAGGGTCTATTTCTGGAGAGAAATAAGACGTTAGTCTTCCCACTAAACTGAACCCTCTCATGTTCTTTTAATGAGGAGGCATAATCTTCCCCTCATCCCATGACCCCAATGTCCCTTTGTTAAAGAACTTCCATGCATGGCTGTTTGCATTTTCTTCCTTCCATTTTCTCTCGACAGCGTCTGAGCTGCTCATGACAGTCGGACTCCATCCTTCTGTTCCTCACGCTGCTAGCTCCACTCATCTCAACAGATCTGCTCTTTCTTGTTGAGACTTTCTTTTCTTGAAGTTTAGAGCCCTACAGTTCCCTCCTCCCCCTCCCCTGTGAGCATTCTCCAGCTCCATTCAGCTTTCCTGCCCATATATCTGACTCTGTGCAAAGCCACACCAAATCTAAGCTTCTTCCTTGACTTTCTTCTCTGCACTCATTTTCTCAGCAAACTTACCCAGTGTCATCACTTTAAATTCATCTACAAATGTAAACTAATATTTCCAGTTCAGGTCTTTCCCGTGAATTCCAGGTCAATATATTTTAGTTCTCTCTCTCTCTCTCTCTCTCTCTCTCTCTCTCTCTCTCTCTCTCTCTCTCTCTCTGTCTCTCTTTGTATGTCTCTGTCTCTGTCTCTCTCTCTCACACACACATGCACACACATTCTTACTTAGAATGGAAATTGCATATTTATAGCCCAAGCTTAGAAAGATCTCAACACAAACTCATGTCGTTCATCCTAGTCTCTTTGAACAGCATCTCCAACATACTATTTATTCAGGACAAAAGTCTTGGTACCACATTCAGACTTTCTCTTTTTCTCACAACCTCTCAGAATACTATACCTTGAAAATATGTTCAAACTATAGACTTATAATGATTTTCTTCTCTGCTATCCGATTCAAGCCAACCATCTTACACCAGGTTTATCAATCAGTCCCTCTGTTTTCTGACTTTTGATATTTTTTAACATATAGTCTCTTGAAGGAACAGCCAAAATGATCCATTTAAAGAGGCCAAATGATGTACCTCCATTGTCCTAAAATTTCCATTGTTTTCCTGTTGCATTCAGAATAATTGCTGACATCTTAATTATCTTCACTAAATGTGCATTTCCTTGGACTTTCTGATAGCTTTTCTGTGTTTGTAGCTTGCCCTGTTCCAGTGATCTCAATCTGGTTCTAGACTCTTATTCAGGTTCTGCGTTGCTTATCCTCCCCACAAACCCTTGATCCCTCCCAACTCATGCATGTGCTCCTGCTCATCTGCAGCCAACTTCTTTTCACAGCTTTCATCTCGATTGTTTTCTACCTCTGACTGCCAGCCTCAGTCCTGTCCAAGTTCCCCAACTTACCCTTCTATTATCACTGCAGTGAGTACCCTCCTTACTCTTAACTCAGGCGTACCTACCTAGAAGAAAAGGCTAAACTCCGGGACAAACAAATAAATGACCGGGTGGTTTTATTTACTAGCTCAGTAGCAAATCTTTCTACAGACCTTTCAACTCCAGAAGTAGAAGACCTCATGGGTCTTTATCACACTGATGAGTTTGAAAGGTATGTCTCAGGAACCTCTTACTTAACTTGGAAGTTCCAGAGGGCTACAAATTACTCCCTCAATAATCAGGATTCTCAGAAATGTACTCCTGGACAGGTAGCCTAATTTTTCCTACCCTATCATGTGTGCTTTCCCCAGCTTCTCTTCAACATTTACCAAAGCAGTTACTTTGCAGATAAATTGTATTTATAAAACTAGACACTGAAATTCATGGTTTAATTATGATTATATTTGGTTCCTCTGCAGAAGATCCTAAGCTTCAGCCAGTTTTCCTGCATGAATTCTTTAGTTGTTTTTAATAACATATACAAGACAAATTTGATTGACTAGATCGAAGTCCTCTTAAGGACTTCAAGTGCTTGCAAGTCCCAAAAACTGAGTGTAGCCCTGATTTCAAACTGCAAAAACATTCATATTTTCTCATCAGTTCTGATCCACCCATCCCACCAACATTTGTTGCTGTATTTCAAATCTAAGATACATTAAACAGCTGCTTTTTGTAAACAAAACTTTGAAGCTCCAATAAATGTTTGAGTGTAGTTTAGCTCCAATGCAGCTGTGGGCTTTCTAATTCAGCGAGAGTGTAAAATAAGAATGGAGCCATAACTGAAATAACCATCTCCTTATGAAGAAACTGCTTGCATTTTCTTTGGACAAATGAGTGCTCCAACTTTTACTGAAATACTATTTTCTTTCCTATTTATTAATTTATTGAGATAGGGTTTCTTGTCATCCAGGTTTAGTTTCTAACTTGCTATGTAGCAGAGGATGACCCTGACCTTCAGCCTCTACCTTCTGAGAGCTGGGATTACAGACTTGCAATACCACTCTCTTAGGTTTTAGGTGGTGCTCAAGACAGGAGTTAGGGTTTTCTGCATGACAGACAAGCATTCTATGAACTGAGCCACACTTGGAGCCCTCAAATATTTATCTTATTTTACTGTGCATGCGTGTCTATGTACAATATGTAACATGGTATATGTATGGTGTGATGTGTGGTGTATGAAAGTATGTGGGCAAGCGTGTGTGCCCTGTGCACGAACATGTGGAGGTCAGGGGAGAACATTGAGTGTCATCCATGTGTTTCCCTGAGGCGTTGCCTGTCTCTAGTTTGTAACTGTCAGTTTGTGAACTCCCGTGATCTGTAATTGCTGCTCTCCACAAGACAGGGGTTACAAGCATGAGAAACACTATTTTCTATGATGGGAAATAGTTTTACTCTCAGTCCTCTTAATTCTTTTATGAACCCACAAGATAGAGAATAAAGACAAAGCGCTTCAGAGGAATTGTACAGTAGAATCACTGTATCAGGAAAGACTCGTTTCTCTGTGTCCATTGCTTCTTTTAATATTACTTAGGAAAAAATATGGGTCATAACCATATTTCTATGGCCATCTTTCTATGACCTTGCATATATACCCAAATTCCTACCTATCTACAAAGGAATAGCTCTACTCATGTATTCTGCAATTTCTCTTCTTCTCTTCTCCATGGAGGCTGTCACATTTCTGTTCACACTGACATGTTGTCTGTTATTTGTAATGATATGTTAATATTTACCATTTTCACCGGCTGTTTCCATATACTTCTCCTAGATACAGAGGTTCTCAAGGGTAAGGAAAGACATTTTCTTTAACATTCAGTGAATTATTTTTAGTATGCATTAAATTCAGTACACCCTGGTGATAAACTGAGTAAATGCAATAATAGGTTTTGGTGCCTATGATCAGGAAATAAAATAATTTTGGAAAAAGAAAAAAACTGACATCTAGATGTGAAATTTTTGGGGTAAAGGAGGAAATGGTATTAGTTGTATCTTCCCAATATGTATTTGTTTGTCTGAATATAAAAACACTGTTGACCAAGATACAAAAGTTTAACATTACAACCTCCTTATTTCATAATGGCCTCATTTTCACCTAATTAGTGGAAGAAATGTGGCCACAGGGCTGTAGAGAATGAACATTGAGTCTTTTTTGCTTGTTTGTTTTTCAAGGTAGGGTCCCATTCTAGTCCAGGATAACCTGGAATTCACTATGTAGTCTCAGGGTGGCCTTGAACTCATGGCAATCCTCCTACCTCTGCCTCCGGAGTGCTGGGATTAAAGGCAGGCACCACCATGTTTGGCTCTTTTATCTTTTTTTGTTTGTTTGTTTAGAGCAAGTAAAGTCATATTTGGGACCAACAAGGATGCTCTCAGTATAAAAAAAAGAGAGAGAAAAGGACATGGGAAAGTGGGATTATAATAAACTATCATGACAGATTAATTCTGATACCTACCTTGAGGAAGAAAGACAACTGCAGTCCAAAAGGAAGGGATGAGTGTACATATAGAAGTCAAGATACCTCACTTGGCAACCGCTGAGCTCCCCATTGTCTTCCTATCACATTCAGAATGACAGCCAAGGTCCTTGAAATCATCACATCTACATTTCCCTGCTCTTTCCAATATCTGACTTCCAACTGTAGATGAGAACAAAATGGGTCTTTCCAGAAAAACTAGGCATGTCTGCAGCTCAGTGAGAACGACAGTGTGTAACCAGAGCAGGGGACTAGGCTACACCAGGAGAAACATGAACTTTCTTAGGCTCAAAAAAGAAGAGAATTTTTAAAATAAAGAGGAATATATTTGCCAAAGGGTGTTTTCCCTATCAGCATCCAATAGCAAGGTACATGTGAGGAAGAGATTTTTGTCTACCAAGCATAACAGACACTTCCCAGCATGGTCCCTGATGGGTTTATAAAAATCTTCAGTTATTTATTTAAAAGAAATATTTTTTCATTATCAAGAAATAACTATGAAAAAGAAACATAATCTCTAATCCCAACATGACTGGTAGGTCTCTTGAAGAACAAGAAAGGTCTGCCTCACTTGGACTTGTTCCTCAATGGCCCCTCCATACTGTGTGCTCTCCAGGGTGAGGTTCTTTTCCCTGAGGAGACACCTGACTTTTAGCTTCTCAATTATTCTTTCTGACCTCAATAGCTCAGGCTATCATGGTATCTTAAAGTGATAAGTATTTAAAATTTAACAGCTTTTTATCCCAACAAATTCCATTCAGGCAGTTCTCAAAATATATCCCCAAGATGTTAACAAGCAAGTAAGTGAAGGAAATGGTACTAGTGTTATAAATAAATAATAAATAAATAAAGCATTGGGTTATAGAAGGTTTGTCTACAGGATTTCCTAGTCTCTTACCATGCAATGACATTCTCCAAACAACAGTGGTTTTGACATTCATTTGTTACCTCAAAGCAGCAAATAAATATTTACTCTGAATGTGATTGTGAGTTTAAGACCTAACTTACTAAGTTGAATGGAATTTCATTTCATAGCATCCAGCAAAAAAGTTCATTTTCCATCTACCAGCAAATTATACCCAACCTACAAGCTGAGTCCACCTTCAACTGCTGAAGAAGAAAGGGGTGAAAATAGAAAGCAGTTTAATGTAGTTAATCCATTAGGGAAAATGTCATCAAAGTTGCCAGTTCCTGCTTCCTATGGACAGGCCAGCAGGAGTGTGACCTTCTTCCTGGGCTTTCCCATTTTCCCTGCACAGCATGTAGAAGGTTGCCTAATCTTAACAGTGTGTGAAACTGAAGTTTTTGGAATCCAGTTATTCTTGGACCCTTGGCTTATTTCTTACCAGTTGGGCTAAGCATCCAGAGTGTTTGGCTTTTTAGTCGGGGAATATTGACAAGATTTCCCTGGCCTTAATTCTTCCCCTTCCCCATGTCTGCACTCTTTACACCTTGCAGGTTATGAAAAGAACTTAGACCAGCTCACAAATACTCATTGTTAGGATACCACTTTTAAAAACACAAACTTCTAGCATTTTCAGGTCATTTGATAGTTTATCTTTTCAATCATTTTCTTTCCAAAAGTAGAAAATTGATACCCATTGACATTAGGAACTTGTCCAAGAGCCTTTAGTATAAACAATTTTAAAGTCACTCTTCTAGATATATTATGAAGGGGGAACATATTTGATATCTAAACTTTGAGGGAAACGGTACTCTGCTGTTATTTTTCTGTATACATTTTATTTTGAAGAGGAAACTTAATAATAGTTACTAATTTAAAGAGTTAAAAATGTTCTTAATATAAAATGTACCACATCAAAAACTGTCCTTGAGGTTCTGGTTCAAGATGGCCAACTAGCAGACACACCACGTCCCTCCAGTAACAAGGGTCAGTGTTTTCAGTGGGGATCCAGGTCGTGGAAATAAGCTACCTCCCGGCAGAGGATCCTCATGGCTGGAAGCCACCATCCAGGATCAGTGCTTGCCAGAGGCAGTGAGTCATCCGGCAGCCCAGCCGGCAGCCCCCGCTTGAGCGACCTCAGCTCGCCAGCTGCCTGCGGCTTTCCTGCAGCCTCTGCTGGCTTCCCTGGTGCTTCCCCCCCACCCACTCTCAGCCTTTGCATCTCTTTCCTTCTTTATTTTTATTTATTTTATTTTTCTTTTTTAATTTTAATTTTAATTTTTTTCAGAGCTGAGATTAATGACTTGGAAACAAAGAAAACAATTTTTAAAAATAGACAAATCAAAGAGTTGGTTCTTTGAAAAAGTCAATAAGATTGACAAACCCCTGGCCAATTTAATCAAACGAAGAAGTGAGAAGGCCCAAATCAACAAAATCAGAAATGACAAGGGTAAGGTCACAACAGACCCTGAAGATATTGGAAGTATCATCAGGTCATACTTCCAAAACTTATACTCCACAAAATTAAAGAACCTGGAAGAAATGGATAAATTTCTGGACACCTACCTACTACCAAAGCTCAGCCCAGCGCAGATAAAGATGCTAAATAATCCTATCATGATTACAGAAATTGAATCTGTAATCAAGAGCCTCCCCAAACGAAAAAGCCCAGGACCAGATGGTTTCTCAGCTAAATTCTACCAAACCTTCATCATAAAACTGAAACTTCTCTTTTTGAAGCTTGCTAGGGGCATAGAAAAAGAGGGTAGGCTCCCAAACTCCTTCTACGAAGCTAGCATTGCCCTAATTCCCAAACCAGGCAAAGATGCAACAAGAAAAGAAAACTACAGACCCATATCCCTGATAAACTTGGATGCAAAAATCCTGAACAAAGTCCTAGGAAACCAAATACAAAACCACATCAAGTCTATAATTCACCCTGACCAAGTTGGCTTCATCCCAGGGATGCAGGGATGGTTCAACATACGCAAGTCGATAAATATAATTCACCATATTAATAGACTCAATCACAAAAACCACATGGTTATCTCAATAGATGCTGAGAAGGCCTTTGACAAAATTCAGCACCACTTCATGTTCAAAACACACTCTCCTCTGTGGACCAAGTCTCCAACATATGAGCCATTGGCATACAGAACACTTCCAAACCATAACTAGCCCTTCTGGAATCCCATATCCACATTGACCTTGCTTCAGGGAGCTGCACATCACTCACAATCATTTATGATTCACCCAAGACTAGATCGTGAAGCCTGAACAGACAGAAGAAGAAAACTAGGAAATAAAATGTCTGTCCATCAGCACTATTATTCTTTCCCCAGAGTCTCAGGAGAGATTGTACGATTTTCTACTGAAAAGGAAATAAAATCTAAACAAAATGGGCCATAACTTTGAACTTTCCTCTGTTTTCCCAGGTGATAGACTATTTTTTAAAAATATCTTTATTATGAATAATTAGATATATTGTATGAGCAAATCTTGTGATGGTGCCCCATTTCGTATTTTAATATGACATTCTCCTTTTTTTAATCTCATAAGAAGGTGTTAAATAATGCCATTTGTGAGACAATACTGATCACTAAAGACAGACTGCCCAGTAAGGTACAATTCTGTATGAAAAAACAAAACAAAACAAAAAGGTATTTGTGGCTTCAAGCTACAACATATAACATTACTGTCCTTTCGCTCAGTCTGCTTCTCATTCTCTCATGACACCGTCTCTGGATTCTTATAAAATTACTTTTGTCCTTATTTTAGAAGAGTATTTGGGGACCTTTGCTAAAGGGAAATACACTCTCAGTGAATACACCAGAGACTTCTCATGGATTGCCTGAAAATAGCTTTGTAGTTTTCAGTATAGATCTTTGTAATTAAATGAGTTTAAATCATTTACAAGATAAATACACATAGGAAAAAGTCATACATTTCTTTCTTTTTTTAATATTTCATTTATTCATTTTCAAGCAGAGATACTGAGAGAGAGAGAGAGAGAGAGAGAGAGAGAGAGAGAGAGAGAGAGAGAGAGAGAGAGAGAGCGCAACAGGCCACCACCTTGTGGGTCTGGCATATGTGGGTACTGGGGAATTGAACTCTGGACCTTAGGCACTGGGGGCAAGTGCCTTAACCACTGAGGAATCTCTCCAGCCCAAAGTCATCCATCTCTTCTCACCTCCAAACTTCTCCTTTTCTTGCTTTCTGGAATTTTTCATTAAGCTCAGATACAAAAGCTGGGGAGGGTTCATCACTAAAGGAGTCTTATAACAAGCCCTCCATTGCTCAGAGAGCCCTTCATTGTGGAAGATGGTACAAAAAGAACCTAAGAGACACTGTGTGTGAAGACATAATCTATACTCTAAGGCATTGCTTTCCCCCAACAGGAACTGACTGATGCATTCATGCATCATGCCACAGTGATTACCATGACCTGGTGAGGAGGAAGAGGGAACATAAGACTATAAAGTGATGGGAGTATGACCAGAATATGGTAAATTGGCAATATAGTAAAAAATAAATAAATAACATCAGTGGTATGGATACCCTATGGTTCCTGATCAGCCTCTCTGAGTATTGCCAGAGACACCTTCTCTCATTGGCTAGTTACATAGACTATAAAACCAGCCAAAATTATCAAGTTGATTGATTTTAAAATTCATACAAGGGGAAAAAATTTTAAATGTGTAATTATTTTTGTGAGCCAAGGTATGAGTTTGATTTAGTGTATTTTTGTTTACAAATCAGAATTAGTCTTCATTTTAGCATTTTATTTTCTTCTAAAGGCAGCTGGTTATTTTAATTATCTTAAACCTACAGGGACTTTGATGACATCTCAGTTAAATGATCCTGTTTATGAAGAAAGTATGACATGGGTTGGAGAGATGGCTCAGCAGTTAAGGCACTTGTCTGAAAAGACTAACAACCCAGGTTTGATTCCCCAGCACCCATGTAAAGCCAGATGCAGAAAGTGGTGCATGCATCTGGAGTGTGTGTGTGGTTAGAGCCCTGACACACCCATTTCTCTGTCTGTCTCTCTTCTTGGTCTCTCTCTGCTTTCAAATAGATAAATAACCTTTTAAGTATGACAAACTCAGCTTCTCATTGTGAAGCCCTTCTCTTCATCATCAATTTTTTCATCACATACTGTACCTACTCAGGCTTCAACTGAATTACATACATGTCTGCACATCTTTCATGACATGTTGTGTGCTAATATTAATCTTGTCAGCTTTTAGCCATGGTGAAAGAGAAGGTATTCCAAAAGCAAGTGCCTGATTTGATGATCATTTCTAAATCTAAAAAACATGTTTGATCAAGCGCATCTTTTCTCTTTGAGTGTAATTCTTTATTTCTTTCAATATCAGCAAGTGCTTGTGAAATTCATGATTTTCTCCCTGAAAGCTCTAAATAACTAGTGTTGATTCCCAAACTGAACTTGCCAATATTTTGTTATTTATGGTAAATCCCTGGTTGTTATTTGCATTGACAATCGATCATTGTGGCTTAATCCATTCAAGCTTCCTGTAATCACTATAATTTCATTGAGTAGATGATATTGCATGCTGATAAGTATACTTCAGGTACAGAAAGCAGCTGTCGAAGCACATTTATATTCCAACAGCAGAGAAAAAATTAATCTCACAGTGGCTTCAATTCAAATTGGTATGATATCCCAGTAATAAATTCCCTGTCCAGATGGAATCATTTTCTTTATCATAAATATTTTAAAACACTTGCTTTGTATTAAAGTTGTTTAGGGCTGAAGCTAATTTTAGATATTTTGAATATTTTAGATGAATCTCAAGCAGAACAGAAAGCATCTTGATTGTACAGAATCCATAAAAATGACTTTCAGATTTCTCCAAAATTGCTCCTATCATGCAAAAAATAAAAGCTCATCAAATGGTTATTTTGTCAGACTTGGAACACCAAAGATGGCACACCCAGTTTGTACTGATTACATCTCTAGTGTATGTTTTAGAGACACTTTTCATCCTTTTATTATTAAAAGAAATTTTGAAAATAGCCATTACTCTTTTCCTTTAAGGGCTGATTAGACTTGTATTGGTAATTTGCTGGTCTTTTTAAAACAGCAATTTCTTCATAATGGTTAATATGGGCTGTTGCAGTAAGGAATCTCTACTGTCACATAAAGAAAACATCTCACCCACCCCCTCCTTTAATGATATCAACATGCTCGGATCATGACCTTGAGAGAGCAGACATGGCTTCATCACACCCATAGTAGAAGCCAACTCCAGAGTTGAAGCTAATCCATTAGGAATTGCCAGCTTGCAGGAGGTAAAAGTCAGTACCCGTTGGCTTACATCAGCCATTGAGATGGTGTGTAGTGAGAGAGGCTGTATTTAGAATAGCCAAAACTCCAACTCCCAAGTGCTTTTACAGATTAACGTCAGTCCTTAAATTATATCTGGGAGTAAACTGGAGAGAAGCCTAGTGTCTTCAGTCTAAGTATTACATAACCAAACAGACAATCCAGAAATCAATGAGAGTTTTTTAGGCACTAGCAGATGTTTTAAACTATCTGGAAAAATAATCAATCCCATGCATAAACCAGGGAAAGAAATCTCTTTAATGGCACTGTTGTAAAAGTCTGTTTTATCTGATAGTTTGCAGACCAGTTCCTTCTCAGGTGAGAGACTGGAAAGGCAAGGATACATCTCTCTAACTATGTGATATCTTATAGATCTTCAGTGTCGTGTCTTTTAAACTATTTCTAGGAAATCTCAAAACTATAGTCAATTTAAGAAATAGGTAGTTCATTAAAAAATCACTTTAACTCTCAGATGCCACTACTCATTGTTTAAATTAATTCTAAAGTCGTAGAGTTACATATCACTGTAAGAATTTTTAGTAGCTGCTAGGACTAATCTCAAGACACAAAATGGTGAGACAGGCAATTTTAACAACATGTAAATGTTCATGTATTAATCACACTTCAGAAGTGTTTGGACTTCAGATTATTAATGTCAATCAGACTGTCATGTCACCTGATAAAACAAGTGTACATTTGCCCAGAAGTCAGGAGGATCAAGTGTTTTAGGAACAACTTCTTTCCTGAAAAATGGTACTCTCAAAGAAAAAAATCTTAGCCTGAATAAAAGAAAATAGTATATAAATTTTCAAGTAAAAATTGAAATTAAACCCCAAGGTATGATTATTTGAGACTCCACACAGCTATTTTCTCCATTGTTTAGAAATTAATTCACATAATCAGTAGTGGCAAAAAAAGTTAGAATAACTTTGTAAGGACTAACTGGCTTTTTATTTCTCAATGTTGACAGAAGTTTTGGGCTTTCTTAGACATAGCTTAAGTAACCATTTCATTGAAGTAGAAGACAGAATAGAGAAAAATGAGAGGAACGGTTTCTTGATCTGGTCTACAGCAGTCTTTTCTTTCATCAGGGGGAATCACAGGAGACTCTCTTCTCTCTTAGGCTGTTAAATACTTGTCCTATTGCCAAGATCTTCAGAAAAGAGCAGAGGATTCCACAACCCATCTGCAAACCTCTGGTGACATATATTTCACAAGAAACCCGACATATATTTTCTTACTCGGTCTACTGAGAATAACTGGTTACCCCCTTGTATATAGTAAGCTTGATCTGTGAGCTAGCTGATCACTTCTCTATTTCAACCTTTACTTAGTAGCTAATATGCTCCGGGGAAGTTAATGACGATGTCCAGAAAATTATAAAAATTCATCATTTTTGATTCTATCACATCAGAAAATTTCCACAACATGAATCAGCAACAGAGTTTAACTTGTATATATTCTGAACCACATGTGCTGCATGCAGAGATATTTCCACATGAAAGCCAGCTTCCTAGCCTACAGATGCAGAAGCTATGGTGATATTTAACTTGTAATGCCCAGGTTAAGAACAGGCAGTTGCTCATTAGGAACTTTCAGTTTAAGAGCTTTGATAAATCCATATCACCTGAGAAGTGGTGAACTGTGCATACATTAAAACAATGAGAAAGGTACAGTAATTGCCAGGTAATTTTCCTTTCCCCAGATTATAAAGAAATAGACATTTTATTTACTGATTCAGTCTATGTTAAGTCCTATATCTCAGTTTACATGGTGTTCATTTGCAAGCTTGGTACCTGGAAAATGCAGTCATTTTTAGAAAATGACACCAAATTTATGGAAGATCTGAGTCACAGTTTTTGGCAGGATGCATCCCCAGTCAAATTACATGATGTCCTTTGATTTTGTATTCCTTACCTGGAAAACAAGGACTAGCCCCATTTATCTCACACCTAGCTTGGAACAGTGATCCCATGGCTGGCTCTTTGCAAATTTCAGAGTTGTGCAAGAAAGAGAAGATGAAATTTCCAGGAAGGCCTTTTAAGTTACGGAAATCATATCACAAAAAGTTATCATAATTATCTATTTTATGCTGGAATGACCCCCAAATGAGAAAATCTGTCAATGTGGGTGGGTGATGTAGGAACCAAACACGGGGTTTCTGAATGGACTGAGAGATAAGCATGAAAGTTTATTGTAATTCTCAGTTTTCTAGCCCAAAGTTCAAACTAAAGTTTGTGCTGATTCCCCAAAGTGTGTGTTTACATTATCATTTTTTGTTTCTGTTGTATGCCAGATATGGGCTATGTACTTTACATATACTCACATGAAATTTAAACTCTTCTCATAATCATAATTGGTAACAATTATTAATTTCAATTATAGATTAGGATAGTGAAGCAAAGAATTCAAGCAAAAGAATTATCTGGGATTCTAAGTCGTTTTCAGAGCTGGACTTTGAGCCCTGGAAGTCAGACTAAAGTTCACAGTGTTGTCTATCATTCTGCATGACTGCTGTAAGCAGACAAGTATATTGTGATGCATATAGTTTTAAGGGTCAATGTGAGACCCTTGGTTGCAAGAACTTTGTTATTGTCATGTAAACAATTCACACAAAATGCTTCTGATTTCATTCCTACAACTCTTTGTGCATCTGAATGGTAATAGAACAGCATTTTACTCTAAGTTTTTCTTAGAAATGATTGTTGCTTGTATGAATCCTATTAAGGGGAGTACTGCTTTACCCATCCACCACTTTCCCAAAGAATAAAGGTCTTCAAGGACAAACATGGCAGATTGCAACTCGACAGCAAATGTTTTAAAACTGCACAATGATATTTGAAATGGAGCCAAGTCCATGAAAAAAATGCCCACTTCAAAAATGTAATGAAGGCAATTTGTCAACAATTTCACACATCATTTGCCCACAACCTTTGAAGAGAAGGTTTCTCAATTTACCTTTTCCCCTGTGAACTTCAGATCACATGCATTTTAATGATTCATTAATCATCATCCTCCCCAGAATCTGAGACACAGGGAAAAAAACAATCCAAGAGGCTCATGAAAACAGTCTATGTTGTTTTCTTTAAGCACAATGTCAGAGAAATGTACATGGGATGTTGAGTCTTTGATCAGAGACTGAGCTAAAACCTGGAGTGAATTTGACCTAAGAAGGTTAAAAGGCACAATGCACCATTAAGTGTGTAGAACTTGGACTTCTAAATTTTTACAGAGAAGGAAGAAAATAGAAGAAAAGAAAATTTGTTCATAAGTGAGTATGATTTCCAGGAGAGCATGCAGAGCTCCCCATAGCATAAAGTCTTTGAATAATTAATAAGAAACTCTTTGCAAAGGGACTTATTATCAAACAACTCACTTGAACCATTACTGCCGATTGCAGAGTACTTTTCAACTAAAAATGCCTGAAGGTTAGTTGGTGGAAAGTAATTAATAAGACCAAGAATTAGGTTTACTTCATGGAACTCATACTATTTGTAAATCTGGGACTCCTAAAATGTCTTGCTGATTGAGGGAGGAGACACAGATGTTTCTGCCAGTTTAGTAAAGGGAACAAGCTTAAGAACCCACTACCAACAGAAAAGGGGTATAAAGAGTTTGGAACTGTAGCACTTAGCACAGAAACCATTTTCTGTAATATTTCGAACATAAGATACAACCTAACTTCACATACATAGATAGACCACATATGAAGCCCAGGCATATGGCATTGACAAAATAAATGTAGTTTTATATTACAAAGTGAGAAGTATAATTAACTATATGGATTAGAGTTTTCTCGAGAAGAAGAACCTATCCATCACCTATCTATGTATCATCTATCTATCTATCTATCTATCTATCTATCTATCTATCTATCTCTATCATCTATCTAGCTATCACCTATCTATTTACCTATCTATCCATCATCTATCTATCTGTCTATCTATCACTGATCTATCACCTATCTATCTGTCATCTATCTTTTCTCATGTATCTATCCTCTAATTTACCAATGTGGAGATTTATTGCAGGAATGTTTATGGGGTCAAAGAAGTTCTAAAATCTGCTAGAGATCAGGAAAGCTGGTGGTGTAGTTCAGTTCAAAGAACCTTGGGCTCAGATTTTATAAGTTCCAGAGTCCAAAGTCAGAAGAACATAGATGTCACAACACAAGAAGAGATGAGGTGAGGAGAGGAGGGGAAGGGAGAGAAAGACAAGAGAAGGGAAGAGAGGAGAGGAGAGATAATTCTCCATTTCATTTTTCTGGACCCTCAGTGGATGGAATGATATTCACCTACTTTGTTGAAAAAAACATTCTCACAAACGAGTCTTAGAATGCCTGCAAAATATACTTACAGGTTGTTTAAAAAATAATTGTTATAGGTAGAAAAATGGGGAAATGGCAGGAGACTTGGAAAACTGATGGTATAATTATCTAGAATTACCTAGCTAACCGATCATGAAGGTGAATTTTATAAGGCAGCCAGAATGGGTTAAAGGATGCTCTCAAAGTGTATAAGACACTGTTCATGGATAGACCTTCCAGACTTGGAAGTTTTACCTTTCAATTTATTTTCTTATCATCAAAAAAAAAACAATTCTTCTTGCTCAACTACTTGGATCATAATCATTCATGATACTACCAATATAATTTGGCTTGTGTTTTCATAAATATATGTAAATTTGTGAGTGCCTTTAAGAAAGGAATGTTTGAGCTAAAGTTATTACCTACTGGATTTTCTTCAATTTAATTCTTTATCTGTTGACATCATCAAAGTTTTTTACTTATTTATATGTTTGTTTGCTTGTTTGTTTTTTGACAGGTTCTCATGTAACCCAGACTGGACCCAAACTTACTATAGCTCAAGCTGTAGCTAGAGAATGACCCTGGATTTCTGGTCCTTCTGCCTACACTTCTCAAGCACTGGCATAAGGATCAAAATCATAAAGGTTCTGACTATAAAGATGCTTTAGCAAAGGGCAAAATGTTGCTATTTAATTTAAGAGATGTGAGAAAATGTGCTGGTGTACATAGAGTGGATTCCATATTCATGCCCTAAACCTTTTCTCATTATAAGCAACCTCCGATATTTTGCTGTAGTAACACATAGAGCTAAAGTCAGAGTTCATTAAAGTACACTGGTATTAACTCTAGAAGCATCTGAAAAATGTATACACAAGTCTTAGCAAAGTATCTTTTTTAATATTTTATTTTTTATTTGAAAGCAGAGAGAGAGAGAGAGAGAGAGAGAGAGAGAGAGAGAGAGAGAATGAGCACACCAGGGTCTCCATCTGCTGCAAACAAAATCCAGATGCATGCGACATTTTGTGTATCTGGTTTTACATGGGTACTAGGGAATTGAACCTGGATCCTTAGGGTTTGCAAAGCAAGCACCTTAACCACTGAGGGAAAAAAAAGGCACAAAGTGTCTTGAAAGAAAAAAAATCATAGACCATATCTTGGGTTGTCTTATTTCAAGGACTGTGAGAGTTCCTGGCCATGAAATCATATTTAAATATGTCCTTCTTTGAATGTAACATTCTCAGTCACAGTACACTGATCAAAGTTTGCATATGAGTATGGATTGAAGTTATGCTTTATAACAACACTTACATTAAAATCACATTTTATTCTTTTTAGCTTTATAGCAATTAAATGGCTATTGATGGGTTGAAATGTTCAACTCTCCATTTCCTCAAATACAATAAAACAGTTTCATTAAAATGTATTCATGCTTGAAAAATAAAATACTGTTGATAAGCAGGGAATCTTTTTTAATTTTTTTATTTTTAAGCAGAGATACAGAGAGAGAGTGAGAGAGAGAGGGAGTGAGAGAGAGAGAAAGAGAGCACACACCAGGGCCACCACTTTGTGGGTCTGGCTTATGTGGGTCCTAGGGAATTGAATCTGGGGCCTTAGGCACTGGAGGAAAGTGCTTTAACAGCTAAGCCATTTCTCCAGCACAGGGAATCTTATCTTTATGCAAGAATGGGAAATTTATGTCACATGCTCCCTACTGTCTAGCTCTCCAGGCAATGGAAGGTCAGTGAGGGCACAGTCCTCCCTGGAATGCAAATGTGGACTCCAAAGGTGTCTTACGAAAGTGCTCCAAGCCATTTATGGTATCACATCTTATCTTATTTAATAATATCATATATTACATATGTATACTATTACATTCTATCATTACATTACATTATATACGCAATCTCACTGTGTTTCATCATAAACTCCATAAGCATTAGAACATCCAAGAAACTGCTAAAGCTCCTACACTACAATAGGTAGTAGGTTGGGTGACAAGATTAAAATGACTGGCATCACACTGTTAGCTCTGCCTGCAGACCATTTATGGACAATGGCCAATAGTAAATCTTGTGAGCACCTCAGTCCTACACGCCCATATGGTTGAAAGAAAGTATAAGAGTACAAGCTGGAAAAAAGCAATCCTTCATCCTTGTGCTGCATATACAAAAAACATGCACATTGTAACTGTATCTCTACTTTGCACAAATCTATGGTTAATGAAAATGAGTATGTAATAACAGTGAAAGAAAATGACTTTGTTCTGATGTCCACATGTTTAAGTTAGCATACACCAATGAACCGCAGGCTGGTAGCTGACATCCCGGCAAGAGATGAACCACACCAGGTCTTCTGTGAAGGATACATACAGAACCCTGCAGAGAATGGTGGGATAAGCAAGAGATGCACAACCACAGCCAATCAGTCAACACAGGATAAGCCAGACAGACAACAATGATTTCAACACACCCTAAAGCAGAAGTACAGAGACCCCCTAAGGCCTCAACAAAAAAGCAGCCTTAATACTCACTCACCATGACTTATGGAACCGAGCAGAAGAGGGGGCAGAAAGATTGTAAGAGCCATGGTGGGGGAGAATATCCAGAGACATTGCCTCCATCAGTAACAACATACAAAGGGGGTGGAACTGGGTTGACTCCTAGGCTATCCATAACCCCCTGCCCCATGGACTGATCCAAACTGCCCATGGAGGAGGATACCCAGCTGATTGGGGACAGGGAAGAGCGAAATTGGGGAAGTGGGGATATCAACTCATTATTTGCTCATTCAATGTATCTAATTATGGATAATATACAAAAGAATGTATTGATATATATTTATTTCACAAGTGATTAGAACAGGAGAGTATTAATCTTAGTAATTATCATAGCTTTCTGTTTCAATATAGAAAGTCTTTCATCATATGAGTTTTAGGACCAGGTTTACTGACCCATATTCATACTATCTAGTATGTCTATGACCCAGGTATTAAAATATAAGTTCTCTTCAAATTGTTAGGAAGAGGAATATTCAGCTGCCTCTCAAAGTGCTTGAAAGATTTGAACTGTTATTTGGATCATTTTAAGATAGCATCACATACTTATCATCAAAGATTCTTGGTTCAAAGTCATGACAAATACACACAAAAGTGTGCCTTTATCAGTGGCCCAGTAAAGGGGGCAGCATCTCCCCTGCTTCATCCCCATTCCAATTGTACAGCTCAACCTCAACACCTGAGAAGGAGGAGCACATTTGCTGATCAGTTACGGCCTGGCTATGATACCTTATGGTGGGCAGATTTCGTGACAGAAGGCCCAGGTGCAGTTCAACAATGTTGAAGCTCTGAAAACAAGTTTAGGATTCAAACAAAAGAAGCAGCTATTTTAAGCTATGTTTGTCAAAGGGTCCTCTTGTGGTGTTGCTAACTGTCATTTTCTCTTGCCAGTACAATTGTCTCAGCTTTTAAAAATGTTCAGTTTTCCAAACATGATGCTTCCAAGTAAAACCATTCTGCTGCAAGTATAGAAGTATAAATCCTTCTAGAACTCCAAGGAGCCATTAAAAAATCAACTCGTCTAATTTTCTCATTTTATGTAATGTGGTCAGTGTCTCAGAGCATCTTAGAAGTGAGACTCTGTCTTTCTTCCAGGTCTTCCATTTGGAAATAAGACTGGAATGTTGTTGCCAGCATATAGATAATTCCTGGGACAAAACATGGAAAGATAAAAAGACTTGTTTTCATCAACATACTTATGAGTAATTTCCTTTATTTAAAATGTCTTTTATTACAATAATGCAATATGTTGGTACAATGGATTAAAATTGGGGGAAAATAAAAATTGCAAGCAATTAGATTATTTGTTCATCATGAAAAAGAATATATGGATGTGTTTCTCCAACGATAGCAGATGATGTCACCTAGAGGAGAAACAGTTTTGAAAGAATAGCAAGGATTTGTATTCTTGTGTCTCAGGACTTTCCCACAGATTCCAATGAAGTTAGCCTTGGAATTAGATTCTATGTTCTTCCAAACTATTTCACCACGTCATTAGGTTGGGAGGGGAGTCATATGAGTACGTGTTTTTATCACTCTTCCATCTTTACTCAAGTCTGTCACTTCCCTCTGGATTAGCTTCAGAGATGCCTCATGCCTTCTAGCAAGGAGGAAAGTTAAGGCTCCAAGTGTATTCATCATGGTTCTCTAGAGAAGGGAAAGAATCTACATTACAAAGGGGATTTATTATTTGGCTTACATGATAGGGTCTGGTCAGTCCAGCAATGATTATCTGCAGGCTAGAACATCTGTGCACCCCGTAGCTGTTCAGTCCACATGGCTGAATGTCTCAGTAGTCCCCATGCAGTGCTGAAGGCCTGGAGGCTTCCTCAAGAGCTTCTGGTTTTTCAGTCCATGATGAAATGCTGAAGAAGCTAGGTTCCAATGTCCAGGAAGGATAGCAGGACCAGGGTAAGTGTTCTCAGCAGCAAGTGTGAGTGCAGCCAGGGAAAAGACAGTTTGTGCCTAGAATTTCTTTGTATATAGGCTGTGACTAGAAGGGCTGACCACTCTTCCTCTTTCGGGCCGTCCTAGGAATACTCTCATAGACCTCTCCAAGACGTATGTCTCTTCCTTGATTCCTATTCTGATCAAGTTGACAACAGGTTGAACTGTCACAGAAAGCATCTATGGGAAGCTGGACATGATGGGGCATATCTGTAATCTAGCACTTGGTAGGCTGAGGCAGGAGGATCACTGTGAGTTCACAGATGGTTTGGGCATGCCTCAAAACAGAAAGGAAAAAGGAAGAGAGACAGGAAAGAATGAAAGAAGAAAGAGCAAAGTAAAAGAAAGAAAGAAAGAAAGAAAGAAAGAAAGAAAGAAAGAAAGAAAGAAAGAAAGAGAGAGAAAGGGAGGAATGGAGAAAAGAAAAGGAGGAAGGGGGAAGGAAGAATAAAGAAGGAAGGAAGGAAGAAGGAAAGAAAAAGAAGGAAGGATGGAAGAAGGAAAGAAGGAAGAATCTACAGAGAAACGTAACCTCCATGGCAGTGTTTGGATTATTCTCTGCAAATACAGGGGTCCACAAAAAATAAAGCAATAGCAGGGTTTGGCCCGCCTCCTCCCACTGTGCAACTGGGTAATATTTGTCAGAGAGAGAATTACCAATGTTTGTACTTGAAGAATTCACTTCACATAATTCTCTCTAGGAGAAAAATAAAGTTGAGTATTGAGGGTGTTGTGCTCACAAGTCACTCGGGATGCAGCTGACCTCACCCTGTGTTGTCCCCTAGATCAAAATGAGTGCAAGACAGCATCCAAGGGAGAGATGGCTTATTTTCATATTCAAAAATGATGGTAAAACCACTTCTATATTAAAAATCCTGAGAGAATCAGTGGGATTTAAGATTGATTAAATATATGGAAGTCAAGATGAACGAATTCTTTTTTAAATATTTTATTTATTTATTTATTCATTTTCAAGCAGAGAGAGAGAAAGAGAGAGAGAATGAACCAGGGCCACCATCTTGTGTGTTTGGCTTATGTGGGTACTGGGGTCCAGCCCCAAGCCCGTTACTGCTGTTCAATATTTGAACACCCCCCACACTGCCTGACACCAAGAAACCCAGCATGTACCAAAACATCACCAGTCCTTACCACAATGTTGAGAAAGATGCCTGACACTGCTGAGGGCCCAGGAAAAACCAATCTCTCATCTGAACATGGGTAGATCACAACAAGAAGAACACACAGGCATAGTGCCCCACACCAAATCTGCCTAGCCCCACTTTGGAAGTCCACACTGAAAATATCAAAGAAAGCACAGATGCAATCCAAGGAGGAGATGACAACATATTCAGGACATCTCTGCATGGAGTCTATATCCAAATTATTAATGGAAATGGAAGTGAAAATGGATGTTGTAAGTGGAAATGTGCAGAATCAGCTCAAAAGTTCCACCACCAGGCTCAATATAATGGAGGAAAAACAGATGGACTTTGGTAGAACAGTAAATGAGCTAAAGGCAAACCAGCAATCAGAGGAGCTCAAGAATCAGCTGGCTAAACTAAACGAACACATAATCAAATACAAGGATGAGTACCAGGAAGCTTTACGTAAGACAACTTTTGAAATGATAATACAACTCAACAAGAGATGGAGACCATCCAAAAAGCTCTATTGGAAAACCAAAATCAAATGGAGATATTTAAACATCTCTAGAATCCTTCACTACCAGAGTAAATAACCTGGAAGACAGAACCTCAGACATGGAAGACAAAGCAGAAGAAAGAGATCGGGATGACAAAAACATGGATAAGTTCAAAAAAGCATGTGAACAAAATATGGACCACCATTAAATGACCAAACCTCCAGATCATGGGGATAGAGAGGGGGAAGAAATCTAGGCCAAAAGCATAGAGAACATATTCAACAAAATTATTGAGGAAAATTTCCCCATCCTAGCAAAACAGAATCTCATCTGGATACAAGAAGCACACAAAACACCAAACAGGCAGAACCAAAGAAGAAACTCCCCAAGACACATTGCACTTAAAACCCTAAACATTGAAAGCAACAAGTGGGTTCTAAAAGCAGCAAGAGAAAAACAACGAATCACATATAAAGGCATACCCATCAGAGTTACACCAGATTTCTCCACGGAAACCATGAAAGTGAGAAGGGCTTGGAATGGTATACTTCAAAGCTTAAATCACCTTGGCTTTCAACCCAAACTATTGTACCCTATGAAAATATCCCTTATAATAGATGGAGAAAGGAAAATATTTCAAGATAAAATCCAGCTCTACAATTATATGGACACTAAATCAAACCTACAGAAAATTCTCCATGAAATATTTTGCAAATAAGAGCCAAGCAACCAACCACCAGAGCCATCCAGAAGTTGGACACAATAATCAAGCCTATAGGAGACCAAGTAATAAGAGAGACATCAAATCCCAGTAACCCTACACTATAGCAGGAATTCATTTAAGCCTCATTGTTATAACTTTGAATATTGATGCTCTTAACTCTCCTATAAAAACATACAGGCTAGCAGGATGTATCAGAAAAATGGATCCTTCCATCTGCTGCCCCCAAGAAACACACCTCACCTTAAAGACAGCAACCTCCTCAGGGTGAAAGGATGGAAAGTGATCTTCCAAGCCAATGGAAATAAAATCAAGCAGGTGTTATTACACTGATATCTGACAAAATAGACTTCAAAACAAAATCAATTCAATAGGACAATCAACAACACTTTGTACTTATCACGGAACAACCCAATAAGAGAATATCACCATCCTAAACATGTATGCACCAAATTTAGATGCAACACAGTTCATAAAGCAAAACTAATAGAAAACAAAACAAAAATAAACTGCAAGTCCATCATGGTTGGAGACTTTAATATGCCACTATCATCTGTAGACAGATTATCCAAACAGAAAAAAAAAAACAGGGAAATAATAGAACTCAATAACACCATAGATCAACTGGAACTAACAGACATAAACAGAACATTCCATCCCAACTCTACAGAATATACATTCTTCAAAGCAGCTCATGGAACCTTCTCCAAAATAGAGCACATATTAGGACATAAAACATGCCTTAACAAATTCAAGAAGATTGGGGTAGCAGCTTGCATCATATCAGACCACAATGCATTGAAGATGGAAATAAACAGGGAGAGAACAAACAGAAAACACAACTCTTAGAGATTGAACAATACACTATTAAACAATGAATGGGTTGTTCAAGAAATTAAATTGGAAATTGAAATTTTTCTTGAACAAAATGACAATGAAAATACATCATATCAGAACCTATGGGACACAATGAAGGCAGTACTAAGGGGAATATTTATAGCACTATACACATTCATAACAAAGACAGAGAGATTCCAAATTAATAACCTAACTAAACAATTAAAGGCATTGGAAAAATTAGAGCAATCCAACCCTAGAAGCTCAACACAAAAATAAATAATTAAGATCAGAACAAAGATCAATGAATTAGAAACTAAGAAAATGATTTTAAAAATTGATGAAACAAAGAGCTGGTTCTTTGAAAAAGTAAACAAGACTGACAAACCCCTGGACAACCTAACCAAACAGAAAAAAAAGAGAAGTCCCAAATCAACAAAATCAGAAATGAAAACGGAGAGATAACAACAGACACCAATGAAATTGGAAGAATCATCAGGACATATTACCAAAACCTCTATTCCACAAAACTAAAGCGTCTGGAAGAAATGGACTAATTCTTGGACATCGGTTAACTACCTAAACTAAACACAGAGAAGACAAATCTCCTAAATAAACCTATTTCATTGATCGAAATTGAAAATGTAATGAAAATCGTCCCCAGAAGGAAAAGTCCAGGTCCTGATAGAATCTCAGCTGAATTCTACCAAACCTTCATCCCAGAACTCAAACCACTCTCCCTGAAGCTTTTCAGAGTAATCAGAGAATAGGGAAATTCCAAGGCTAACAAAGATAAATCCAGAAAATAAAGCTGTATACCTATATCACTGATGAACTTAGATGCAAAAATTCTGAATAAAATCCTTGCAAACCGAATTCATCAACACATTAAAGTATTATCCACCTCAACCAGGTAGGCTTCATTCCAGGGATGCAGGGATGGTTCAATATATGGAAATCAATCAACATAATACACCATATTAATAAACAACCACAAAAAAACCACCACATGGCCATCTCAATCGATGCAGAGAAAGCATTTGACAAAATCCAACATCACTTCATGATGAAAACATTTGAAAGACTTGGAATACTGGACCTATACCTCAAAATAATTAAGGCCATATACAAAACTCCTAAAACTCAAATAATACTCAATGGGGAAAGATTCAAGGAGTTGCCACTAAATTCTGGAGCAAGACAGGGGTGTCCACTCTCACCACTGCTCTTCAACATAGTTCTAGCCTTGACGTTCTAGCCAATGCAATAAGACAGGAGAAAAACATAAAAGGAATACAAGTTGAAAAGGAAGAAATGAAACTATCTCTTTTCACAGATAATATGATTCTATACACAACAGACCCAAAGAATAGTATCAGTAAACTCCTGAGGGTGATAAATTCCTTCAGCAAAGTGGCAGGATACCAAATTAACACACACACAAAAAAAAATCATTAGCCTTCCTGTATGCAAATGGCATGCATACAGAAAGAGCAATCAGCTAAACAGTCCCATTTTCAATAGCCACAAATAAAATCAAATACCTTGGAATAACACTAACCAAGGAGGTGAAAGACTTGTATAATGAAAATATA
Source organism: Zapus hudsonius (assembly GCA_004024765.1). Classification (NCBI taxonomy): domain Eukaryota; kingdom Metazoa; phylum Chordata; class Mammalia; order Rodentia; family Dipodidae; genus Zapus; species Zapus hudsonius. The sequence continues at coordinate 7,936 of PVHP010014183.1, read as the reverse complement.
AAAATTCTCAAGAAGGAAATTGAGGATGCCTTGAAAAGAGGGAAAGATCTCCCAAGCCCCTGGATAGGTAGAATTAATATCATGAAAATGGCAATGCTTCCAAAAGCTATATACAGATTCAATGCAATACCAATAAAAATACCAGCTTCATTCTTTGCGGACATAAAAATAATCTCCAAATTTATTTGGAATGGCAAAAGGCCTCAGATATCCAAAGCCATCCTTAGCAAAAAAAAAAAAGCATTTCAGGAGGTATCACCATCCCTGACCTAAAGATACACTAAAAAGCCATCATAACAAAAACACCATGCTACTGGCACAAAAATAGACAGATAGACCAATGGAACAGAATTGAAGATCCTGCCCTAAGCTCAAGCAACAAGAGTTACTTCATATTCAACAAAGATGCCAACAATGTTAACTGGGGTAAAGAAAGCATCTTTAACAAACGGTGCTGGACAAATTGGATAAACACTTGCAAGGAAAATGAAACTAGACCCTCTCCTCTCACCATGCACAAAAATCAACTCCAAATGGATCAAAGACCGCAATGTAAGACCTGGAACTCTGAACACCCTGGAAGAAAAATTGGGGGAGTTCTCTATGAGATAGGAATAGAGAAAAACTTCCTGAACAAGCCTCTGATAGTCTAGGAAGTGCAAGAATCACTTGACCAATGGGATCTCATGAAACTAAAAAGCTTCTGTACGGACAAGCATTCTATACTCAAAGCCAATAGACCACCATCAAACTGGGAGTTAATCTTTGCCAGCTACAATACAGATAGAGGTCTAATATCTAGAACATACAAAGAACTCAAAAGATTAAATGAAAAAGTATCAAACAGCCTTCTCACAAAATGGGGAGCTGACCTCCGCAGGGACTTCACAGAGGAAGAAATACAAATGGCCAACTCCTGTTTGAAAAAATGCTCAATGTCATTAATCATCAGAGAAATGTAAATCAAAACAACAATGAGATTCATCTTATTTCAGTCAGAAGTCATTAAAAAAAAATCCTACCAACAATAGATGCTGGTGAGGATGTGGGGAAAAAGGGACCCTCATTCACTGCTGGTGGGAATGCAAACTTGTACAACCACTATGGAAATCAGTGTGGAGGCTCCTGAACAGGACGGATATAGAGCTACTGGCAGACTCAGCTATCCCTCTATTGGACATCTAACCCCAACTTTCCTTGCCAAAGCACAGAGACATTTGCTCAACCATGTTTATGGCAGCTAAATGCATGATAGCAAAAAACTGGAATCAACCCAATAGCCTATCACTGAATGAATGGATATCAAAGTTGTGGTACATATGCACTATGGAATTCTACACAGCTGAAATGAAAAATGGAATAATAAAATTTAAAGAAAAATGGACGGACTTGGAGCAGATCATTCTTAGCAACCACACACATGAGCTGAGAGAGAAAAGCCACATATTCTCCCTCATATGTAGTTCCTAACCATATTAAGCCTGAACATTAAGAAAATCTGTCAGTGAACAGAAAGACTGTATAAGGGATTGGAAAGAATTGGGGGGAATGGGAGTGTGGGGAGCTCGTACAGTAAACTAAACTAATAATGTATTGACAACATAAAACCCTAGCTTTTAAACAGTAAGCTACTGAGGAAGCTGAGGGCACCACCTGGTATGAGGGGCCATGAATAAAATGAGAGGAAGACCTAACCTCAAGAATACTGCTCAGGCCTGCATCTCCCTGTCCCAGTTATTGGTTCCTTCCCACACTGAGCTGTTGATCAAAGAAACCCAGGAGATCCCCAAAACTTGACAGACTTCTGTCAAAGCTCTTGAATACCCCAGGCTTAAGGTGAGACCCTATTTCAGAAGAAGTCACAGAGTATCATCAAACAATACCAAGAGATCCTGCTAGATCAAGAATGGTAGCCAGCTCCCAGATGGTAGCATGTGTAGCATTGGAAGGTGTTGCATGAGCTGCCAGGGAAAATTGGTCAATGATATTTGGAGAAAGCAGAGACCACTGATATATAATATAGACAGTTGTCACAAGAATGCTGAACACACTGCTATATGGAAGAGACCAGCAAGTCAAGAAATGCTAATCTGTGCAATAGTGGCACGAAACTGAAGAGGGTAATCAATGGCTTACTGATTGGCTTAGAGATCTGCCTAGTGACAAGGAACTAACTGGAACTGGGATCCATGGCAAAATCTTATGGGGACCAAGTACCTGGTCTCCTAGGGGAAATTCCCACTACCAGAGAGCTACAGAGAGGCTACAGCCATTAGAATCTTGCCAAAATAGCAATGTTTTCTTATTTAACCTATATTGTTCTCACTCTCCAATGAAGATTCTGTTTGTATTTTTTAGAAGGCAATGATAGAGCTGGGGACAACCCAATTCCATCAACAAGACATTGGATGATGGATGACCTCCTGGCCGGAGATAAACCACACCTAGCCTTCACACAAGGTTTAAATGAAACCTATGAGACTGTGATGAAACAAACAGGAGACCAATCACCACAGCACATCTGATAACCCATGAAAGGTCAAGGGAGACAGACACCAAGAATACCCAACACAACCCAGGGCAAAGATCCAGAGATACTTAAGATCTCAACAGTAAAGCAAATTAAAAACTTACTCACTATGACTCAGTGAACTGAGCAGAAGAGGGGGTGGGAAGATTGTAAGAGCCATGGTGGGAGAATATCCAGTGACATTGTCCCCCTTGGCAACAATACACAAAGGGGGTAGACAAAAAGTTGTATTTTTTAAAAATACATATTTTGCTTCAATATATGGGTGATAAGTTTGGAAACTGGCCAAGAACGTGAAAGAAATTCAAATAGCTTACTTTTCTCCAGGGAAAGTGTGAATCCATGATAAAATATACCGTTCTAAATATTTTCCATGTCCTATACTATAATCTGAAATGCATAAATTCAAATGTCACCATAAACTGAAGATACAATTACTATAAAACCTGGAAAATTTTTATGAAAAAAAGCTCAAGATGGGTATTTGGTAAAATCCCAAAATAAAAATTTAAGACTAAAGAGAAAATTTTGTCAGAAGTGGCTTTTATAATTGCTTGCTCAATGATGCAAAATCACTTTTGTAATTTTAATATTAAATCATTAGTAAGTATCACTTGCCTTCTTTTCTCCCCTCATTAAAAATGTGATTTTAGGGAATTGGGGAGATTGCTCAGTGGTAAAGAGCACTTACCATGCAAGCATGAGTGCCTGGGAAGGCCTGAGTTTCATCCCCAGTAACATCAAAAAAAAAAAAATGACATAGTGAAATTTAAAGAAAATTGGACAGAAGAGGAGCGGATCTTACTTTGTGAACTCACACAAGAACAGAGAGACAAACACTGCATATTCTCCCTCATATGCAGTTCCTAAACAGGTTAAGCTGAAACTCTTAGCAAACCTGACAGGAGAAATGAGAGAATGTAGAAGGGGTGAAAGGAATGGGGGGAGAAGGGGAGGATGGGGCAACTTATACAATAAGCTAAACCAATAATGTGTAGAAACCATAAAAGCCTTACTTATATACAGTAAGCTCTCTAGAAAGCTGTAGGCATCGACTGATAAGAGGGGCTGTGAAAATAGAAGAGGAGGAAGCCTAACCCCATAAAAAATTGATCAGACCTGCAACTCCCTGTCCCAATGATTGGTTCCTTCCCACACTGAGCTATTGATCAAAGATACCCACAAGGTCCCCAAAACAAGACAGGATTCTGTCAAAGCTTTTGAATACCCACTCTAGGCCAAAGGTAAGATCCTATTGCTGAAGAAACCACAGAAAGTTATTGAACAGCACTGAGAGACCCTAAGTGATACAGAATGGTAACCAGCTCCCAGATGGTAGCATGTGTAGTGCTGGTAGGTGTTACATAAGCAGCCAGGGGAAATTGGTCAATGATATTTGGAGAAAGCAGAGACAACTGATATTCAATTCAGACTGATTTTAAGACAATGCTGAACACACTGCTTTATGGTAGAGATCAGCAAGTCAAGAAGTTATCACCTGTACAATAATGGCACCAAAACCTAGGGGGCAATCAACGGCTTTCAAATTGGTTAAGAGATCGACTCAGTGGCAAGGAACCCTTAACTGGATTTGGGATCCAGGGAAAAAATCCTAAAGGAACCACATTCCTGGGCTTCAAAGGGAAATTCCCATTACCAAAGAACTACAGAGAGGCTACTCCCAATAGAATCTTGCCAAATTAGCAATGTGTCTCATTTAACCTATACTGATCTCTCTGATGGAAATTCTGTTTGTCTTTTTCAGAAGGCAGTGAGAGAGCTGTGGTTAACTCAAATCCACCAACAAGCCACAGGATGGTGGCTGACATCCCAGCAAGAGATGAACCATCCTGGGCCAATCATGTAGGCCCCAAATAAAACCTATGAGAGAGTGATGTGATAAATAAGAGACCTATCATCACATTGAGTCGTTAACACAGGATGGGGCAATGAGACAGACACCAGCGATATCCAACACAACCCAAAGCAGAAGTCCGGAGATACCTAAGATCTCAATAACAAAGCAGACTTATAACTCACCCACCATGACTCAGGGAACTGAGCAGAAGAGGGGGCAGAAAGATTGTAAGAGCCATGGTCTGGGAGAATAACCAGAGACATTGCCCCCCTCAGCAACAACTCGCAAAGAGGATCTGGCTACCTCCTGCTACTCATTACCCCCTACCCCATGGACTGATCCAGTATGCTCACTGAGGAGGGTCCCCAGTGGGTTTGGGACAGGGAAGAGGGAAATGGGCATACCATCATAAGATTTGCTAATACATTGTATCTAATTGAGGTTAATAAAGATATCAACAATATAGAAAAATTATGAAAAACAAAATTTCCTTAGTTTTTTTAATAGCAAGAACAAAAAAATAATAAATAATTCAATTTTTTCTCACGAAAAAAGGTGGTTTCCAGAATGCTAACCAGCCCCCAGACAGTGGCATGTGTGGCTCAGGAAGGTGTTACAGGAGCTGTCAGAGGAAATCGGCCAATGACATTTGGAGAGCAGAGGTCATTGGTATACAACCCTGAAGACTCTATGAGAATGCTGACACTGCAATACGGTAGAGACCAGCCAGCCAAGAAGTGCTCATCTGTGCAACAGTGGTGCTAAAACTAGGGGGATAATCAATGGCTTGCTAATTGGCTAAGAGATCCACTCAGAGGCACGGAACCCTTATCTGGAACTGGGATCCATGGTAAACTCTTATGGAAACCAAGAACATGGCCTCCAAGGGAAAAACCTCAACAAAATCACAATCTCTAGCCATGGGACAAGGAAGGTCTCATGCCTGAACTCTGCTGGGGTCTAGAGACTGATTATGAAACTGCAGTTCACCTTACACACATGTTAATGAGGCTCTTCTGTCTTAAAGCTGCAGTGATGTCAGAGAAGGCCAAGCGGACAGCCATAATATGCAGCACTATTCAACAACAAAGCCTCCTATGTTGTGTGTCATTGCAGTCTCAAGGGGACAGCAGCTCTCTACCAACCAGACGGAGACATTCTTCAAAAGTGGAAAGCTCCTCTTTCTTCTTCTCTGCAATGATGAAGTTTACTTCCACTCACTGCTAAAGCACGCAGAGTGGATGTCCTGAACATTTACTTCTCCCTGAAATACTGAAGCATTTTCCAAACACTTATCCACTTACCTTGACTGAGTGTTCCCAGAGAAAGCAGCTAACATAGGAGGCTTAATTAACCCAGAGCCTCATGACATACATACAAAATTTCCCTGATATCAAAAACACAATTGCCCTTCTGAGGAAGACTCAGGAAGATGCCACCTTGAGGAAAAAAAAAGACAGTCAATGATGCCAGTAACTGAGATAGCAATGATATTCAGAGCAACCATTATAAAAATCCGTCAATAAGCAAAAATGACGAGACTGTAAGAAATGGAAGGCAGAGGTCCTCAGCAAAGAGACACTATCTCAACAAAGAAATATAATTTATAAAGAAGAACCAAATGGAAATATAAGAACTGGAATTAACAATAGCTAATTAAAAACTCAAGCACAGTGCCAAAGCAGAAGAGTGAGAAAAGAGAAAAAGGAGTGGATGAGAAAAGAATGACAGAAATTATTCAACCTAAACAATAAGCACAAAATACACTCGCTTATATATTAGAAATCTGTACAACTATGATGATCACTTTATGTGTCAATTTGACTAGACAATGGCACCCAGATATTGTTGATGTTTCCATGAAGGTAGTTTTTAAGTGAGGTTAACATTCGTATTGGTAGACTTTGAGTCAACTAGATTATTCGCCATAAAGTGATGGGTCTCATTTAATCAGTTGAAGGTCTTAATATAAAAACAATTGTCAGTCCTTCCAGAAGATCACTTTTGAATTTCAACAGAAACATTGCTAGTTTCTAGTTGGCAAGCCCATTTGGCCCAGCTTGGTCTTGCTAAACCTTCCAACTGTATTAAAAATTCCTTTAAGGGCTAGAGAGATGGATCAGTGGCTTGGGTACTTGCCTACAAAGCCTGATGATTCAGGTTCAATTGGCACAAGATGCCACATACATCTAGAGTTCATTTGCAGAGGCTGGAGGCCCTGGCATACCCATATATTCTCTCTCTCTCTCTCAAGAAAGAAAAAGAAAGAAAGAAAGAAAGAAAGAAAGAAAGAAAGAAAGAAAGAAAGAAAGAAAGAAAGAAAGAAAGAAAGAAAGAAAGAGAGAGAGAAAAAAGGGTAGAAGGAAGAGTGAACTGAACATTTCTTTAAAATCTAATATATGCTGTTTGCTGTGTTTCTTTGGATAATCCTAATATATGGAGTGTAAGGACAAATCTAATATTCATGTTATGCTAAGTTAGACAGGAAAGAAAATGGGACTGAAAGAGTACCATAAGAAATAAAGAGTGAAAAGAAATTTATGAAGAGATATAGATATACACAAAGAGGTTGAGTGATCCACTAAGAAAAAAAACCCAAGTAACTCCACACCAAGACTCATCATAGTCAAGGTTACAAGCTGAACATAAAAACAACCTGAAATTGTCAGAGAAATAACACCTTCCCTGTAGGCAAAATCAACTCAAGTAGCAGTGCATTTCTGATCTGATATCAAGAGGGAATAAAGAAAATGAGGCAAGACTTTTCAAGGACTGAAAATAAAGAAACTTCAAACTATAGTTCTTAATCTAGTGAAAATAATCTTTTGGAATGAAGAAGAAATGAAGACATTCTCAGATAAAGAAAAAGCAGACCACCGGAACTAATAAATGAGTTTAGCAAGGTTGATGAATACAAGATAAACATAGAAAATTGCATGGTGTATAATAACAATGAGCATATGGCATCATAAATTAAAAATGTAATCCCATTTGTAGCTATTTCAAAAATGAAATTGTCAGTTATTAATTTAATGAACTATACAAGCTTACATTTTGAAAACTGTAAAACAAAAGAAATTAATGAATACCTAAAAGGGAGACAGTGTTCATAGACTGAAGACACATAAAAAGTGCCAGTTATCCACTAGATAAATTTAAAATAATTTCTATTAAAATTTAATGTAATAAAATCTCAGCACTTTTGTAGACATAAGTAATATTAGGAAACGTACATGAATAGGAAAATATCTCTCTCTTTCCATATTAAATCTTTTCCTTAAAAACTCCATAAAAATATGAAAGATTCTAGAATAACTAAACAGTAGCATAAAGTTAGGAGAGTCACTATCTGTCATGGTTTGATACAGGTGTCCCCCACAAACAATTGAATGTGTTCTGATAGATCGATCCTCAGCTGATGGCAGTTTGGGTTTTACAACCTCAATGAAGCTGTGTTGTTGGGGGCGAGCTTATGGGGTTATAAGCCAGCTTCCCCTTGCCAGTGTTTGGCACACCTTCCTGCCGCTGTTTGCAGTGCTGTGGCAGAG
>PVHP010014182.1:0-39610 GCA_004024765.1 Zapus hudsonius | reverse complement strand
ATATATATATATATATATATATATATATATATATATATATATATATATATATATATAGGATCATGTCATCTGCAAAGAGGGATAGTTTAATTTCTTCCTTTCCGATTTGTATCCCTTTTATGCTATTCTCCTGTCTTATTGCTTGGGAAGGAACTTTAAGCACTATGTTAAAGAGCAGTGGTGAGAGTGGACACCCCTGTCTTGTTCCTGAATTAAGAGGAAATTCCTTGAGTCATTCCCCATTGAGAATGATTTGTGCTTTAGGAGAACTATATATTGTCTTTATCATGTTGTGGTATAGGCTGTCTGTGCCTATTCTTTCCAGGGTTTTGAACATGAAGTGGTGTTGAATTTTGTCAAAGGCCTTCTCAGCATCTATTGAGATGACCATGTAGTTTTTGTAATTGAGTCTATTAAAGTGATGAATTATATTTATCAACTTGGCATATGTTGAACCATCCCTGCATCCCTGGGATGAAGCCTACTTGGTCAGGGTGAATAATAGTCTTGATGTGGCTTTATATTCGGTTTGCTAAGACTTTGTTTAGGATTTTTGCATCTAAGTTCATCAGGAAGATGGGTCTATAGTTTTCTTTTCTTTTGCATCTTTGCCAGGTTTCGGAATTAGGGAGATGCTAGCTTCATAGAAGGAGTTTGGAGCCTACCCTCTTTTTCTATGCCCCTAACAAGCTTCAAAAAGAGAGGTTTCAGTTCTATGATGAAGGTTTGGTAGAATTCGGCTGAGAAACCATCTGGACCTTGGCTTTTTCATTTGGGGAGGTTCTTAATTACACATTGAATCTCTGTGATTGTGATAGGATTGTTTAGTATCTTTATCTGCTCTGGGCTGAAGTTTGGTAGTTGGTAGGTGTCCAGAAATTTATCCATTTCTTCCAGGTTCTCTAATTTTGTGGAGTAGAGGCTTTGGAAGTATGACCCATATTCTCTAACAACAAGCTACAGCTGACTCTGGGGCTGAAGTATTAAAAACTGGTCCATATTCAATGCCAAGCTCTGTTGTGGTTACTCAAGAGTACTGCGGATTTCATGGGAGCAGGTTTGTTCCTTCTCTCAGGCACTTGGGATGCAGTGTGTGGCTTGCCACACTCCTCTCTCCTGGGTTTCAACTCCAAACAGAGGCTTCCCTGTCAGCCTGGTTTCAAGAATGAAGCTGACACTTGGGGACTGTTTGATACTCTGTGATCAACTAACCTATCCTGCTGGGCTAGAGGCTATGCTTAGCCATTCCTAGCTATGTGACCTTGGAAAGTGATTTTCTTTCTTTGTTTCTTTGTTGGTAAAATCAAGATAGTACATTGAATTCCTGGTATACTGTAGAGAGCCACAACTAGAAGAAGCCATTGACAGAGGCACAGCCATGTCTACCTCCAGCTGAAACTGTAGAGCTCAGAGCAAGGCACAGTGCCTCCTCATTTCCTCCTCTTGGACTGTTTCTATGGGCCTGAACTTGTGCAGAAGACCGTGCATGCAGGAAATCAGTCTGCAGCTGCCTCATTCCTATGTCTGACCTCATCCCTCGACATTCCCATGCTTTTTCTATCTCTGATAAAAGAAAGTTGTTGTCAAAGCTTCTCTGCTTGAGTAGAAATTAAACCAACACTGATTAGGAGTACTGCAGTGTCTCCATTAGAGCCTGCAGACCACCAGATCCCAGCTTCCATTCTATTACTATGTCTGTCTTTCTGTCTTCCTAATCTTAACAGTCGCCCCTAACAGGTCATGGCCACACTGGTGGCGGCTGTATACACTTAAAATGACAACCATTAACAATTACTAATGCTAAGAATTATGATTCTCATTCCCAGGAGGGATTCTCTTCTAGCTTGCGTAGTGATTTGTAGGGGAAAGTGATGTTATGTATAGGAGGAAGCACCTGCTGCTCATTTTTCACATGGCAAAGGTGAAATAAGAAATTCATCCTCAGGATATGAACCTTAGCTGCTTGGGATGTTCTCTTTTTTATCTTTTTTTTTTTTTAGGAAATAAAAGGATTAACCTAAATTACATGTGGGAAAATGCATTTTTATGCTCAATAGCAAATGTGATACAGCTAGTCAATAGTGCAGCTGGCTTCACTGAAGTAATTTTCTTCCTTCTCTGAGTTATCTATTATTGAACACAGTCAAGCATCAGATATTAAAATAGATTATTCTTCTATTCCATTGTGAAAATCTTGTGTGTTCCCTTCCCACAAAGTAATATATTCTTTAGCATATGAGAGAGACATGAAAGAGAGGGGTTAGAGTCAGAAGAACACAATTTAAGAGTAAAATTTCCACTATCTCTTTTAATTGAAAATGTACTTTTATCTAGACTTGAATGTAGTTTGGATATATATATATATACCTATCTATCTATCTGTATGTATGTATGTATATTGGTTTTCAACATAAGGTCTCAATCTAGCCCAGCCTCACCTAGAACTCACTTTGTAGTCCCAGGATGGCCTCAAACTCATGGTGATCCTCCTATCTCTGCCTCCTGAGTGCTGGGACTAAAGGCGTGCACCACCACACCTGGCCTAGTTTAGCTATTTTAATCAATAATTTATTATACACTATAAGATACATTTTCTGTCTCAGACATCCATCATTGACATCTGGTATCTAGTGAGTTATATCAAATATTGTTGGTTTTATTTGGTTTAGCTTGTTGGTGTCCAAAAATTAAGATAGGAGGCAGCTGTTTGTCCCATTAGATGAAAAATGTACTCTGGAAACACTAGTGTAAGCTAATCACAGATTAAATACAACAGGGCTGCAGAGCTTAGATAGTGCTGTGTGACAGAACTATGTGGAACTTGAAAGGGAGAGAGAATTTTCTGGGCCCTACTCTAGAATTTGTCATCTCTAAGACCAGAACTCAAAAGTTTTATATAAAAACTTCTCAATACCTAGATTTTGTTTTTTTTTAATATTTTATTTATTTGTAAGCAAAGAAATACAGGGGGAGGGAGGGAGAGAGAAAAAAAGAGAGAGAGAATGGATATGGCAAGGCCTTAGATTTTGTTTTTATTTTTTAAAATATTTTATTTATGTGTAAGCAAAGAATTCAGGGGGAGGGAAGGAGGGAGGGAGGGAAGGAGGGAGGGAGAGAATGGATATACCAGGGCCTTAGATTTTGTTTTTATTAATTTTTTAATATTTTATTTATTCATTTTCAAGGAGAGAGAGAGAAAGAGAGAGAGAGAGATGGAGGGAGGAGAGAGAGAGTCTGGCTTATGTGGGTACTGGGGAATTGAACCCAGGGCCTTAGGCACTGGAGGCAAGTGCCTTAACCGCTGAGCCATCTCTCCAGCCCTAGATTTTGTTTTTAAATACCACTCCACTCAAAGAAATGAACACTCCCTGGTGAAATTATAGACTCAGGCTGGAGTAGGGGAAGATGCAAATGAACTGGGAATATGTTGTAGGTATGAAGGTAAACATTATTCTGTCATAGGACACTGACATCTGCTTGAAGGTGTTCTTTAGCCACACGAGGAAACATTTAAACATGGATACAATCACTGAATAAAATGAGAATAATTAGATGAGTACTGAGAGAAGGGATGTGGGGGAGGAAAGGGAGAGAAACTCTTAAAATAGAATGCCTATTAAATATGGAAAGAATGAAGGAATTAGAAAATGACCAACTGGACAAGAATGATCAGTAGATGCTAACACTAATAGATGAAAGTTTGATGAGAAACAAAATAACATTTTTAATTGACCTCAAAGCTCATACCTCACAAATCACTTCTCTTAATTATTTTTTCAAGGTAGGGTCTCACTCTCCACCAGGCTGACCTGGAATTCACTGTGTTGTGGGGTCATGCCTATACCGGTTGTCTGATGTCTGGAGGACACTATCTCCTCTTGTGTAATGTTCTCTGAGCCTTGGAGATCCATGAAAGAGTCTCCTTCAGTGTTGAACTCTCAGCAGCCTCTGATTTTCTGCTTTGATGAGGTTTTAGTCCCCTCAGTGATTGCTGCCATCTCTCTGGAGAAGGCTCTCAGGCTAGCCGTGTGAGCAGCCCTCATTTTTTTTTATTGTCCATAATGAGTTACAACATTCAGTGGGCAAATAATGAGTTGTTATCCCCAATTTCCTGCTGCCCTCTCCTCCTCACTCCACTGGATAACCTCCTCCATGGGTCGTCTGGATCAGTCCTTGTGACAGGGGACCATGGATAGCCTAGTATTCAGCCAGATTTTCCTGGCCTTGCCTCCGGATAGTCTCCCCCACCACGGCTCTCACAATCTTTCTGCCCCCTTTTCCGCATAGTTCCCTGAGTCGTGGTGGATGAGTATTAAGGTTGCTTTAAGGTTGTGAGTTTAGGAGTCTTTGTGTCGAAAATCATTGGTTTCTGTCTCACTGGCTTATCCTGTGTTGATTGAATGGCTGTGGCTGTGGGCCCCTTGTTCATCCCGTCATTCTCTGCGGGGTTCCATTTGGATCCTCCATATGGTATGACTGTGGTGGCTCCTCTGTTGCCAGAATCTCAGGTATCAGCCTACGGTCGGTTGGTAGAGTTAAATGGGCCCCAGCTCTCTCGTTGCATGCTGAAAAATACAAACACAATCTCCATCGGAGAATGAGATCAGTGTAGGTTAACAAATATACAAAATTCTGGATTACCTAGATTCTATTTTTAGTAGCCTCCCTGTCAATTGCTCCCATAGTGCATCTTGTCTAGGGAGTCCAAGATCCGGTGCCTATCGCCCTGAATCCCTAGTTCCAGACAAGGGGTCCCCCTCACTAAGTGGAAAATTGGCCGAATTTGAAAGCTGTTGATTGTCTCCCTGAGGCCCAGGCTCCTCCATTACACAAGTGCTCCTTTGTTGGTTCGCTGTTCCCTCCCAGTAGGAGGTGTGGTCAGCCTACTCATGACCACAGATTGTGTTTCGTGTCAGTGGTCTTTTACTCCAGCTGTCATTGATCAGTTTCCCCTGGCAGCCTGTGCAGTGCCTTCCAGCACTACACTAACTGCCTTCTGGGGGCTGGATACCATTGAAGGGTTTCTTGATGCTGATCGATGGCAGTCTGTGGTTTCTTCAGTAACAGGGTTTTGCCTCAGGCCTGGGGAGGGCACTCAAGAGCTTTGACAGAATTCTGTCTCATTGTTGGAATCTCATGAGTCGCTTTGGTCAACAGCTCAGTGAGAGAAGGAACCAGTGGTTGGAACCAGGGGTTGTCAGGCTGGTCTAATTATTCACAAGCAGCCCTCATTTTAATCTGCAATGTTTCCTGGGACCTGGTGCATGTGATGAAGTGGCTTTTTCCAGCGCTAGGCACTCAGAGTTCTCTTCTTGTTGTTTTGATGGGTCTTGGTCTCCCTTGTATCTGCCACCGTCTGTAAAAACTAGGTTCTATAACCAAGAGTAGGGGCTGCAGGAAGTAAAGGGGGAACAAACACATTTAGAAGGCTTTTTAATGGGTATAACCTCTCCATTTAAGCCAGAGAAGAGGGGAAACTTCCCTCTGGGGTCTATGACTTTCAAAGCCATGGTTTTTGTTTTGGTTTTCAGTACCAGGCATGAATTTTCTCCCACTCTCCCCCAGGGAGGGCTAATGTCCAATCAAAGAGCAGTTCATTATCCCCATAACTATTGTACTGGTGGAAACATGGCACATGGCTGGTTGGTTTGACAGCTCCCAGAAGGCCCTGCTTGTTCACACTTTGTAGACTTTTATTCCCCAGCAGTGCACATAGTGCCCTGTGGCAGCTAGCTGGCAGGGACCTGGCTTCCTTCTTAGTTCCAGCTTGACCACAGCCTGTGATGTCATCCGCAATGGGATCTTACCATCTAATTCTGGTGGGTAACCAAGAACTTTAACAGTGGCCTGTATTGTTTTCTAGGCCTCATATGCCTCCCTGTCCAATAGCTCCATTATGGGAAGTGGCCCATCATGACTTAATTTTAATCATAAGTAAATATCAAATGAATCTGAATTGACAGCCATTCTATAAAAGTATTAGCCAGCACTCTTGGAAAATGTCAAGGTTATAAAAAATACTGAATGGCTGAGGAGGAACAATTTTACAGTAACTGGTAAGACTTGAATATGAGTTGGGTAATAACATTGGATTAACCAATTTTTTGGCTAATAATATCAGAATTATATCAGAGAGTACCCTGTTCTTAGGAATTACACCCTAAACATTAAGGAGTAAGGGAAGTGTGGTGGTTTCATCCAGATGTCCCTCATAAATTTATGTGCTCTGAATGCTTGATCCCCAGCTGATGGCAATTTTGGTATTTGAACCTGGTTGGAAGTGTTTTGTTGGGGGTGGGCTTATGGGTGTTACAGCCAGCTTCCCCTTGGCAGTGTTTGGCACACTCTCCTGTTGCTATTGTCCACCTGATGTTGGACAGGAGGTGATGTCCAGCTTCTGCTCATGCCATTGCTTTCCCTGCCAACATGGAGCTTCCCTTCAAGTCAATAAGACAAAATAAACCTTTCCTCCCACAAGCTGCTTTGGTTTTTTTTTTTTTTTTGTGACAGCAATGAGAAAGCTGACTACAACAGGGGGATCCTGTATTCAATGTAGCTTTAAGTCATTCAGGGAGAAGAGTGTGTCTGTGTAGAGAAAGAATCGATACATGTAACAAAATGAACACAAGGCAAAGGAGACTTATGTGTTCTAGTATTGTGAGTTTCAGTTAAAATTGCTTCTAAATAAAATTTATATAAACAGACCTCACTAGTTATGACAATGGTAATCAGGTATGAGAACTTCTGCACCAGAATTCCCTCATTAAGCCTTTTGCCCCCTTGTCCCAGAGGACATTTGGATATGTCGGAAAACGTAATCATCTCGACTGCATGGCTGGAGACTGTGTGGATGATGCTGTTGGCGTCTCTTGTGCAGGTCCCAGAGATATTGCTAAACACCGCTATGTATAAGGACAACTCTACACAGCAAATAACCAAGTATCCAGAAGTTAGGAAACCTTCCTGTAGCCAGATATACACCTGTGCTTTCAACATGAAGGAGGCCAAGGCAGAAAAATTTCAAGTTTAGGGCCAACCTAGGCTATGAGACGTGAGCCTGACTCAAAAAACCAAGGGTTGGGATGCATCTCAGCTGTAGATCACTCGTTCAGCTTGTGCAAGGTCCTGGGCACACCTAGCACTGCCAGGGAAAAAAAGGAGAGGGGGGTGGAAGGAACTTTTGTTTAAAGAAATCATGCATCTTCAAAAATATCTATCAGATTTTAAACGCTCAGGGAAACAGGTCTAATTGATATAGGTTTAAATTCTACAACAAGTTTTCAAGGTATTCAAATGTCTCTGGGAAAGAGATAGATGCTTCTCAAACTCACAACTGATTCATAAGGCAGTAGAAATATGTTGCGTTTACAGGTTGCCTCTGGTCATTCATCCCACTTCCTTGAAATTGAATGAGATTTCCTGCTTCTATAGCTTTGACAGGAGAACTACACACAATCACCAAAAATAATGAGCGGGCTCGCACAGTATTAGTCAGGTCTTTGCATAACAAACTCCAACTCTCAGGAGCAAACATTCATTCTCCTCTGGGGCCTTGCACTGCTGGGCTGACATGCTTCAAGTTCACGTCTGCTCTCCATGTCCCTCATGCTTGGGCCAATGGTTTCCAGAACAGATGGCCGCCACCTCATGGCAGATTTCAGAAGCTCAGGAACCAGGCCAGACTCTGCAAGCGCATTTAAATCCTCTCTCACTTCACATCTGCTAATATTTCTGTTGTTGGCCAAAACATGTGACAACTGAGCCTGGAGTCACTGGGGCAAAGATACATACTGTGCCTGCTCTGCCGGGGACACGGCAATGTCATGTGCAAAGGATATGGCTGTAGAATCCTGTTACACAAAGGACGTGAACTTGAGAACAGTAATGCTGTCTACCATACACTATACTACACAAGACACTTCACAATAAGAACCTATCTGACACTCCCCACACTTATGGACGTCAAGAGCTGTGGGTGACAGAGTTACAACTCGGATGTTGTAGCATGAAGGCATCCAATGAAACTGTAGAAACAAAGGAATGCATCTGTCAAACCACACTACGTGCACACTGCAATGTGATTTTGCAGCAATTTTTTTGAGTTACAGGATGTTATTATTACTTTGTCTTTGTGTTTTTCAGTTACTTAATAGTGTTTAAACTATTCTTAGGTCCCCTAATGCTATACATTTGGGTCATTTCCAACTTTATTTTCTTTCCTGTATGTGATGAACATGATTGTTACTAAATCTTTATTAAACTAGTCCTTGATTTCTAAGGTAAAGGTATCTAAAATTGTGATTTCTGGGTCAAAAAAATATAAGACAGTGTTCTCAAAAGTTGACCCTCCCCCAATGTTACTGAAAACAAGGTCGTTAGTGTTATTGTCTGGTGAGCAAATAGGGGACTGGAAGTGTTGACCACATCAGAATAACATAGAGACAAACATGGCTTGTATGAACAAACATGGAAAGGAAGAAGAAAAGAGAAGAAAGGAGAATGGGGAAAGATCTAGTGCTATGTTCTCCAGTGCTTTGCATGAGAATCATCTCAAAGTAACATAGAATGATAGCCAGGTGTTATGTAAGAATCTCTTGTGGGAGTGAGCAAGCAGACCAAACTTTAATAATGAAAACCAAACCCACTCACACCAGCACCTATCTGAGTGTTCTAGAAACTTAGGTATACATTTCCTATAATAGACATATATATGCTTTAAATTTTTTTAGCTGAAATTTATTTACCTTTTCTTTTTCTCAAAAATTCTCAACGAGGTGGGGAGGTGTTATATTTCTATAGCAGTGAAAAAAAAATCACCCCCAAACTCAATTCTTAAGGCAGCAACTTTGCCTACCGGCTCACAGTCCTGTGAACTAACTCCACATTGATGGGCAGTTCTTGGATGGAATCCTTCATGAAGCTGCTATCAGATGTTAGCTGGGACCAAAGTCTTCTGGGGTTCCGCTGCGCTGGTTGTGAAGAGGCTCCCCGTCACAGCTGGGGACCAATGCTCATTGCTGGCTGTGAGCTGGGAGTGCCAGCCAGGGTGACTCTGTGTGGTCTCCCTCTTACAGTTTGTCTTATGGCTTACCATGTGGCTGTGCTCCAAAGGTGAGCCCCAAAGTGACTGCTCGAAAGTTCCATATAGAAGCTATGAGCCTTCCTAGCCTCTAAGCTTGGGAGTCCCAGACTAGCACTGCCTTCTTTTGGGTCAGCTAATTACTTAGATGTTCCCCAAATCAAGAAAAGAATTAGGCTGCACCTCTTGATGGAATTACAGCAAGACGCATTGCAGAAAAGCACGTGAGATAGGAGCTGTTCTGTGACCACCCATGGATGGCACTGTCTGCCATTGTGCCAGAGCTGGCAGGAACCCTCTTAAATTGTGGTCTAATGGTTTTCATACGTATATTTCATGTATTTTTCTATATTTTACTTTTCTATATTTCTCTGAAGGAAGTCCTAATTCTCAGGCTGGCCTCAAACTCATGATCCTCCTGCCTCTGCCTCTTCAGCAATATCCTACCGGCGTGTGCCACCACAACCAGCAGGAAGTCCTAATTCTCAAGGGGATCTAAGAGAGGAAAAGGAAGGGGAAATAAAGATGTAATTGCTGATCTTAGTAGAACATAGTTTGTTAAATAATTCAGTTTGTGTTATACATTAATATTCCTCCCAAAGTTTAAGAATATTTAATCTCTGCATTAAGTTGGAATTGTCTCACATCTATCTAAGATCCACTAAGAAACTCCTCCACATAAATCTGTAAGACGACATCAGACTAATTTTGACGGTGTGTGTCTATAAGTTAAATAAACCTAGATGCAGGTATATACACATACATAAACATGCTCCGAATTTTAAACAGAAGAGCCTGATTAAATAAAGTTTGTATTTTGGACCACTGTTCCCATTAGAAATGCCTATATTTGATAAAGAGAACTCTAACCAGCTATTAATATTCTACACACAGTTGGGAAAATTTCTTTTTAAGCCCCTGCAGCACAATCCTGCCCAGAGCAGCAACTGATTTCCTTCATAGAGCACAAGATTCAATGACTGCTGTCTCAGCATATGTAACTGTAGCTGCCATTATTAGTCAGACTTATCTGTTTTTGTCCATAGTGGTTGACTCTTAGGATGGCTCAGAACCCATGATTACTTCAGACAACTGAATGTGTGTGTTCCGTGTGGGGTGATGGGCATGTGGTAGATGTGTGTCCACATGGGAGGCCAGAAGAGAACTTTCGCTGGCCCCCTTCCAAAGTCTCTCACTAACTCCAGGTTTTGTAATTTTCACGAGTTCCGGTGATTCTCCCAGCCCTGCTCCCCACGGGACAGGGTTACAGGTATGTCTGACCACACCCAGCTGTTTGTAAGGGTGCTGGGGGATGGAATTCAGGTGATCTCAGGCCCTCCTCTTTGTGTGGTACCTAATGAGCCATCTCTCCAGCCTGAAGTTTCTGGATTTTAATGCATCAATAGTTGCTTGGTTTCATGAACTTGACCCCTCAAGATTTCAGTGGAGTTGAGAAATGAGGTGGATTTGGAGGATGCCAGAATCCACGTGACTCACACAGGTGAGTAGAAGCAATGCATCAGTCAGCAAACTAGATTCAATCTTCGTAAGAAAATACATGCAAATCCAAGAGATACATTTAAAACAGGAACTTTGCTTTGTTGAGGTGAAATGTCTCCCAAGTCTCTTTTTGTCCAGCAGGGTCATCTCCCCTACGATCTTTTTTTTTTTTTTTTTTAACAGTGACATTTCAATAGACTGGGTACCCTAGAATTAGATATAGAGGCTTGTGGTAGTTTGCATGTAAACTGTTTCCCATAGCTCATATGTTTGTGACAAAACTCATACTTAATCCCCAGCTGGGGAGCCTTTTGAGAGAAAGAGCCTTGTTGGAGGAGGTGTGTCACTTTGGACAGGCCTTGGAGTTTACTAGTCCCACTCTGCTGGGTGTTCATAGCAGAGCTCACTCTCTCTACTTCCTCCATGTTGCTGTGAAGATAACACACCCAGCTGTCTGCCCCTGCTCTGCTTATTCCATCATGCTGACATTTCTCCTAGAAACTACGAGCTGGAAATCGACTTTTTTCTTCCATAAATTATTTTAGTTGGGTGTTTGGTCCCAGCATGAGAAGATAATTTCTTAAAGACTTGATTAGATTCAGGGCTAACACTTGGGGTATGGATAGTGGTATTTCACATTGCATCATGTCAGGAAGTATAAGGGATCTATTTGTCCTGCCTGATGGTTAAGATCTGGTTGTCAATTTGACAGGATTTAGAATAACCATGGAAACAAATCTATGTTTGGAGACATGTTCTCGATTAGATTAGTTGAGGTAGGAAGACCTATCCTAATTGTAGGAGGCTCTATTCCATGGACAAGGGTTCTGAACTGCATCTATCTATCTATCTATCTATCTATCTATCTATCTATCTATCTATCTATCGATCGATCTATAGAGAGACAGAGAGAGAGCTAAGCATGCAGCAGTCATCATTTTCTTTTTTTTTTGACTTTGAAGTCCCTTTATTTATCCCAGCGTGTTTTTATTTATTTATTTACTTATTTTTAATTTATTGTCCATAATGAGTTACAACATTTAGTAGGCAAACAATGAGTTGTTATCCCCAATTCCCCGCTGCCCTCCCCTCCCCACTCAGCTGGACAACCTCCTCCATGGATCGTCTGGATCAGTCCTTGTGACAGGGGACCATGGATAGCCTAGTATTCAGCCAGGTTCTCCTGGCTGTACCTCTGGATAGTCTCCCCCACCACGGCTCTCACAATCTTTCCGCCCCCTCTTCCGCATAGTTCCCTGAGTCGTGGTGGATGAGTATTAAGGCTGCTTTAAGGTTGTGAGCTTAGGGGACTTTGTGTCGAAATCATTGGTTTCTGTCTCACTGGCTTATCCTGTGTTGATTTAATGGCTGTGGCTGTGGGCCCCTTGTTCATCCCGTCATTCTCTGCGGGGTTCCATTTGGATCCTCCACGATATGACTGTGGTGGGTCCTCTCGTCAGAATCTCAGCTATCGGTCTACGGTCCTGCTCCTGCCCTGCTTTCCCTGCCATGATGGACTCCCCTTGAAACTGTGAGCCCAAAACAAGCCCTTCCTTTCCTTCCTTAAGCTGCATCTGGTCAGGTATTTTGTTACAACAAAGAGAAAGGAACTGATGCACCCTGCTTTCATAAATTCATGGATTTACATTTGTTTTGGTCATTTGCCATCTTTCAAACATTTTTAAAAATATTTTAATTTATTTATTTGCTAGCAGAGAGAGAAAGAGAAAGACAGAAAGCAAAGAGAGAAAGAATGGGAACACCAGCTCCTTTTGCTGTTGCAAACAAACTCCAGATGCATGTGCCACTTTGTTCATCTGGCTTATGTGGGTACTGGCGACTCAAACCCAGGTCCTTAGGCTTTGCAGGCAAGCACCTTAACTGCTGAGCTATCTCTCCAGCCCTCATTTGCTATTTTCATCTTGATGGTCAAATTGACCTCCGTTGGCCAGTGGCCAGCTGCCTCACTTTTCAGCATAGTGTGGCTGACACCAGTGTCATTTCCCACACCACACCTCCAGGAATCATCAGTTCCACTTAATAGTGACTTGTATTCAGAGACCATTCCCATTGTTCTGGATTGCTGTTTGGAGGGTCTTTTAAAATATGTGTTAAACATTCTAAATTCAGAATTATATTTCAAGTTCAATTATACTTGTATATTTGATATATAAAATTTCAAATTTAAATATTCAAATAATTTCAACTCAAATTTAATCAAAAGTAATTTACTTTTTAAAGCTTTTTATTGACAGCTTCCATAATTATAGACAATAAACCATGATAATTCCCTCCCCACCCTACTTTTTCTCTCTAAGCCCACCTTCCATTATATCCACTCCCCCTCTCAATTAGTCTCTATTTTGTTTTAATTTGATCATCTTTTTCTTCTATTATGAATGTCTTGTGTAGGAAATGTCTGGCAATGCGAAGCCATTAATATCAAGGCTATTTGTGACTATAAGATTGCACTATTGGCAGTCCTAGCCTTTCTTTCGCTCTTACATTCTTTCCACCACCTCTTGTAGAATGGACCCTTAGCCTTGGAAGGTGTGATAGAAATGTCTCAGTGCTGAAACTCCACTGTCACTTCTCAGCACTATGGCATCTTTTGAATCATCCTGGTGGTCACCAACATCTGGAAAGAGAAGAGCCACTACAGTCATTCCATGGAGGATCCATATGGAACCCCGCTGAGAATGATGGGATGAACAAGAGACCCATAACCACAGCCAGTCAGTCAACACAGGATAAGCCAGGCAGACACCAACAATTTCAACACAACCAAAAGCAGAAGTACAGAGACCCCCTAAGACCTCAACAATAAAGCAGCCTTAAAACTCACCCACCATGACTCAGGGAACTGAGCGGAAGAGGGGGCGTGGAAAGATTGTAAGAGCCATGGTGGGGGGAAACTCCCAGAGACATGCCCCCCCTCAGTAACATCACACTAAGGTGGGTGGAAGCACGCTGACTTCTAGGCTATCCATGGTCCTCAGCCCCAAGGACTGATCCAGACTTTCCACGGAGGAGGATATCTAGACGATTGGGGACAGGGAAGAGGGAAATTGGGGAAATGGGGATAAATACTCATTATTTGTTCATAAATTTATCTCATTATGGATAATTAAAGAAAAAGAAAAGAAAACTCCAGATGCATGCAGCACTTTGTAATGTGGCTTTACGTGGGTACCAGGGAATTGAACCCTGGTCATTAAGCTTTGCAGGCAAGTGCCTTGACCACTGTGCCATCTCTCCAGCCCTGTATATTGCATTTAGATTATATCCTAACAATAATGTATAGTGCATTCCACACTCCAAATACAACAGGGATCTAAGAACAGGTCACAGCTTTCCACAGAGGAATGGAGAAATGGTGGCTGTGTTCATTTACCTCATCTCCCCTCCACAGTCCCGGAGAGGAGAGGACAGAGGGCCCACAGTGAACGAGCCCAGCCACAGTGAGGGACTAGCCTGTTGATTTGCAATCACAGAAGCTCTGGGCCCCATCCTCTAGGACCACTGGGTGGCAGTCCAGGGGATGGGTGGAGAGACACACTGAACAAAGACCCAGGATATATGAGATGAGTGTTTATCTGTGCGTAGTGTCTGCACAGGGGCTGCAAGCACGAGATAGCCAGACACTGCTGCAGCTAGCACTTAAAAAGAATAAATCACACAAAGAATAAATTGTCTCAATGAAAAGTGTATCTATCTCTCTCCACCTCCAGATCATTCAAATCAGTTCTCCAGACAGCGTGTGGCACCAGTCTGGTTTTTTTTTTTTTGAGTGCAATATACAATGAAGCTATTATTTATCTTTTTAGCATGTTGGCGTTTAAACACCTTATCACCATATGTGAGGGAAAAGATCTCATTTCATTGGGTTGTGTTTTTAACCTGCTGTCCAAGAGTGCTGATAAGCTCCCCAGTTAAAGTTGAAGTGTACTCACATTTTCACTGGGGGCAACAAGGAATACAGGTGAGGTCTGCAGCCCTGGGGAGACAGCAGGCAGAGGACTCCAAAGGGAAAGGGAAAGGTTTTGAGTATGCTGAAACCTGCTTTTCTCTTGGAGATGCTGCCCACTTAAGGAGGCGTCTCCTCCTCTTCTCTTCTCTTCTGTTCTGGCCCCTGCTCTCTGCCAGAACAGGAAGGCACACTGCTTGCTCAAGCCTCCTTCCCTAGCTCCTTCTAATTCACCAGACCCAGCCTCTAGTGAACCTGCTGTCATCTCCTCACAGAGTCTGCTGCCCACCACAATCCCTCAGCATTAATTACTGGGTGCAGTGTGGCATCTTCTCATAGCCCCTTTCTTAGCCCTTTACAGTCACAAAATATTTGTGAAAAGTTATACTGCCAGTTACTAATGTCTGCTGTCATCCTAAAGGGAGTTTACTGGAAACATATAATCTTCTAACATACTTGAATTCTGATCTAGAAGGATATGATTTAAAAGTGAGGTCCTTCCTTTAAAAAAATCACTCTCTAGCTCTCCCTTCTTGCAAGTAAATATAAAAATGAATAAATAATAAAATTATTTTAAATACTCAGCAGTTATGACACTTGCCTGAAAAGCCTAACACCCCAGATTTGATTCCCCAGTACCCACATTAAGCCAGATGCACAACGTGGCACATGCATCTGGAGTTCCTTTGCAGTCCCGGGCCCATCCATTTGCTTTCTCTGTCTCTTCCTCTCTGCTTACAAATAAGTGAATAAATAAAAATATTTTTGAAATTAAAATTTTTAAGTTGGGGCTGGAGAGCTGGCTCAGAGATGAAAGGTGCTTGCTTGCAAAGCCTGACGTCCCTTGTTCAACTACCCAGTACCATGTCAAGCCAGATGCACAAAGTGGCACATGCATCTGGAGATTGAAGTGGCAAGAAGCCCCGAAGCACCCATTCTCCATCTCTCCCTCTCTCTCTCTCTCACATAAATAAATAAATTTTTAAAAATTGGAACAAGGTTTCATATAGTCCAGGCTGACCTTGAACCTCAAACTAATTATTTAGCAGAGGATGACCTTGAACTTTGCGATCCTCCTGCCTCCACCTCCCTAGTGCTGAGAGCAAACCCACACTAGGCATTCACTCTAACAACTGAGCTTCAGTGCAGCCTTGGCCCTTCCTCCTTAATGAAGGAAGGCCAAGGTTTGCATTTCAAAGAACAATAGATCCTTTGAAACAGGGTCTCACTCTATATAGCCCAGGCTGGCCTCAAACTCCTTGCAATCCTCCCACCCCAACTTCCTAAATTGTGGGATTACAGGCTTAAGCTGCTCTGATAGTTAGGTTTTGTTGTCAACTTGGATCTTTTTAATTATTTTGGATGTGTCTCTGAGGATGTTTACAGGAAGGCAGCCTCTCAGCAAGGGGTAGGATGTAAAGAAGCTCAAAGAAGCTGGAAGTAAACATCCTTTCCTGTGTGGGCAGTGCAGGAAGGAAAATTCCAGAGACTCGGGAAGCCATTAAGTCTGGGATAGAATTGTAAGACCCCACCCTAGGGCTATATAAAGGGGAAAGAATTCTCTCCTTGGCCCTCCTGCCTGTTTGCTGTTCTGTGTGTGGTATTGGTAATGGGTTTCTCTCTCTGCTTGGACCCGTGAAAGGGGAGCGGCCTCTTTTGCATTCTGGAACTTCAGCTGTATCTATAGCTACAAATAAATCCTTTCCTCCCATAAACTGTGCCTGGTTTGGAGATTCATCCTAGCAGAGTATGGCTGACTGCGACAACTACCAAGCCTGGCAACCATTAAGGTTTAAATTACAACAAGCAGAAGTAGGGAAATGATAGCTCCTAAGCCTGTCTGCAGTCTTTCCATCGGTAAAACTTCAGTGGGAAATAGCAGATTTGCCTGTAGCTTGTTCATTCATACTCAGCAATAAGGGAACTAATTCTACCACACAAGAGGAATGCATTTCAAAAGCATTGTGTTGAGTGAAATAAACCAGACACAAGAGAGTGCACACCAAAAGAAATTAGACTACTGGTTCTTTGAGAGAGGGAGGGGGATTGATTCGAGAGCAAGAGATGAAAATGTCCATGTCGGGATTGACAAGGCTGTGTATTGTAAGAATGTATGTCTTCTCAAAATCAATCAATTGTGTATTTATGATCTATGTATTTCATGGCATGCAAAGCAAACTTTAATAAATGTTAACCTTTAATATGCTTATTTACTTGGGATACTGACAACAAAAATTTGCTCTAGCACTGTAAATATTTTGGAAGTATATCAATTGCAAAAAAGAGGAAAACTTTCTAGAAAGAAAGTAATCTAAGCCATTGCTGCACACAGTAAGAACTCAATAAAAACGTTCTTATGACAAATAGCCATGTGAGTAGTTCATTGCAGGAGTTCATTACAAAGAGTCGTTCTTTGCTTATAAGATGCCTCCTTTCAGCTCAGAAATATAGTCAGATTCAGCACTGTACACAAGATTAAAATTTCCCAGCCCTATAAAAATATTTTTAGTAATCCTCCATCCCATCAATCCAGTTATACAGCCCTTTGTGGGAGCACAATAAATAAAATCAATACCTCTTATTACTTTGCCACCAGAACCTGTTACTACATCCAAACTCAAAGGCATATGGTGGTATTTCATGAAGAAAGGATACTGCTATAATTTTGAATGAATAAGGAAAGCTAACCCAAAGCACTAACAAGGATTTCTTAGATTGAAAAATACTGCATACAAAGGCTCTCGATGCCCTAGGAGTGATCTTCGTGTTCGTCGTCATCTCCTGTGCTTAGAAGATTGATATTAGGGCCATGGATCACGATATAGGAGCTTCTAGATGCAAAGGAGTAAAGGCAGCTACTTTCTCTCTCTCTCTCTCTCTCTCTCTCTCTCTCTCTCTCTCTCTCTCTCTCTCTCTCTCTCTCTCTCTCTCTCTCTCTTTCTCTCCTTGCATGCTCATGTGTTCCATGGTGCATAGGTGGAGGACAGAGTACAACTTCTCCTTCCATCTTGTTTGAGGATGGTCTTTTGTTCACTGCAAGTATATCAGGCTAGGTGACCTGGAATCTTCCATGGATTCTTTGTCTCCACCTCCCATCTTAGTCTAGAAGTACTGGGATTGCAAACACTCCTAAGTCCAGCTTGTGGGTTCTAGGAATAGGAACTCAGCTTGTAACACTTCTCTTTAGCCAGTGAGCCATCTACCCAGCCCAAGTCAACAGTTCTTACAAATAATTTCTTGCTAGGGCTAGTTGAACAGGCCTGGTGGCCCAGGTGCTCAGAAATTATAGCAGCAGAATTGAAATCCGAAGTGAATATGAGCAACAGAATGAGTTCAAGACCAGCTTGGGCAATTTAGTGAGACCCTGTTTCAAGAGGTTAAAAGAAAGCTGGGGATGTAGCTGAGTAGCAGAGCACTAGCCTGGTACGCATAAGAATGTAGGTTCAACCCCTACTTCAACAAAAATCTATTTCCTAAAATATACACTGGAAAAACTTATATTTATTTGTATAATAAAAAGCATTAACTTCCATGTCACAGACAAATGGGGCAAGTCACTCAGTGGTGATTCATTCAAGGAGGCTGGATGCTTCAGAAGCCCCAATCTGGCACTGATGGCCTGGAGGATTCCCAGAGAGCTGCTGGGTGTTGGTCCATGTTGAGTTCCAAGGTCTGAAGTTCACAGCAACAGGGTAGACAGGTGCACATACCAGCAGGTAGGATGGTCGCCAGGCAAAAGGTTCTGGGTTCCCTCGGAGCGTCTTTATATACCACTGGAAGAGCTTTCCACTCCGCAGGAAAGTCTTCCTCCCTCCAACAGTCCTTCCTGGAAATGCCATCCCAGACTCACCAAAGAGGTGTTTCTCCTCCTCAATCTGATCAATCTGACAACAGAACTTAAACATCACAATAGTATTTACCCCTCTTATTTGTGCGATTTTCAGCAATGGCTGAGGTCAACGTATAGGAAGGTCAACTACCTTCCTTTCTTTGATTTAACATTTCTGCTCACTTAAAGGAGTATGACAAAGAGATCAAACAATCAATTAAGCAAAAAATATATATCAAGCTGTAACCTTCAGGATAAAAAAAGATAATTTACTGCTAGAGACTGTGTTTCCACAGTGCAAAAAAAAAAAAAAGGGTTTGAAACATTCTATTATGAGTTGGAACTTCCCAAGTATTTTCAATTGTTTTGTCTCTAGAGGATTGACAACATAGAAAAAATAAACAATAAAACATTATAAGACTGCTATTACTGGAGAAATGTAATTTTCTCTTTTCAATTTCTAGAAGGTAAAAATTTTAAAGGGAAAACCCCAGAAATGATGATGGAGGAAGGACACTTGAGAAGCGGGAAAGTTTTCCTTCCCTCAGCCAAATGTAGACATTTTCATTTTGGAAGAAACGCATTAGAGCTCTGTCTACTCCAACTTTATTCCAGTGACAGCAGGCAGTGTCCTCTGGGACCTGGTTACAAATACCCATCCTCAGTCCTGCCAAAGCCAGCCATGTCAGAACCCAGAGGGAGGGGCCCCTCCACCTGTGCGTCCACAGCCTTCCAGGTGCTTCTGAGGTTTTTTTCAATATTGCACCACAAATATCGATCGGGAACCCACTGGGTGCCAGACTCAGAGAAAGGCATTGGGGATTAAAAATAAAGAACTAGAATGATCCATAATTTAATCGGTTACAAAGAAAAAGAACACTGGCTAACAAATAGTTTTGTTTTGTTTTCTGTTTTGTTTTTCAAGGTAGGGTCTTACTCTAGCCCAAGCTGAATTGAGTTCTCTATGTAGGCCCTGGGTGGCCTCGAACTCACTTGGATCCAGAGGAAGCTCTGCCTCCCAAATGCTGGGATTAAAGGCCTGCACCACCATGCCTGGCCCAAATAGAGCAGTCCCCACTACCATCGTTTATTGGAAACCTCCTCCAAGACCTCCCCATGAATGTCTAAAACCAGCCCTGAATACACTGTTTCTTCTTACACATAGGTACCTGTGATGAGCTTTAATTCATAAATCAAATGCTGTAAAGGGGGAAAAATGATAACTAACATCCCATTCAGTCATCTGGACAGTTTTCAGTCCAAATCTTTTCTTGAATTTGTGCAACCATCCCTTACTTGCAGGAACCGTTTGGAGACACTTGTTTCCTTTCCAAACTTCAAAGGCGCAGTGCTTCCTGGCACACAGGCAGCTGTCAACTGGGACGAGTTCTCTGTTCACATCTTCCCCCTACAGACTGGATGCCCTTTCCATCTCAACCAAGCGTTCGTTCATCGTGAACTGTGGCTGTAACTTTTGCAGTTTGAGGTGAGACAGCAAAATGAGCATGGGTTTCTTTCTTCTTCACAATTTCACAGAAGATTCGCTTTACCAGAGATCTTAGCAACCTCAGTAAATGATGCTTTTTTTTCTCTCCTTAACTTGAGAACTTTCATCTTTTCACTTAAAAGAAGCACCTCCCAGCTTCTCATGGGCATAGCTGAACCACCACCATCACTCCTCTCACGCTTTGAGGCTAATATTAAGTAGCAGAAGGCTAGCCGTTCACAAGCACTGAGATCCAGGCATGTGATGACCTGGAGGGTGAGTGACAGGCAGGTAGCATATACACTGTGGATACACAGAACAAAGAATGACTCAAAACCCTGGGAACTGGGGCACATGGGCAAAACCCATCATGCTACTTAGACTGGTTCAAGACTTAAGATTTGTGAATTATTTCTGGAATTTTCCATTTAATTTTTTGACCATGGTAACCACATGTATTTGAAACCACAGTGAATAAAGAAGAATTACTGTCATTTTAATTGTTTTATGCCATAATCCATCACCCAACCACCTAAAAATCTCCCTAACTCTGCTACAAAAGTTCAGCATTCTCCTTTTTTGACAATTCTATCTACAATTTGATAATCCTATTTAAAATTTTAATATTTCTTTACTTTCCATCTTTATTATATCTGTATTTAGAAAAAGAATTTAATTAAAGTTGTCCTTAAACACAACTTTAAGCCCCTGAGTGTAGAGGAAACTGACTTTTATTTATTCACCACCCATCTGGGAAGAGTGGCATCCAGAAAAATTAACATTGCAATGGCTTAAATTTCAATGCTGGCTAGAACCTTTTTGTCAAAATTCCCAATAGATGAATATGTGGATGGATATAGAAGAGATCAGCATCTAATTTTTCTACGAAGTCCCAACAGATATATATGCTAACTCCAACAAAATCAATAATGTGGAATTTAACAAGAGATGTAGCACAGTAAACCATGACTTGAATAAGTCTTCAAATGGTTACATAATGTTACCCACTGGCAAGATGCTGAGGGTGCTGTGGAGGTGGCGACAAGTTGCTTCATCAAAAGCACCCTGGAGAATTTCAAGTGCCTCCGAGAGGCTGTGGGACTCCAGTCTCTTCTTCCCTTTTGCTTCTTGGGCATGAGATGGGCAGTTCTGCCCTGATCAGGCTCCGCCATAATGTGCTGCCTCACCAAAGCACAGGACCAACTGACCATGACTGGAGCGTCCAATCTGGGAAGCAAACAAGTCTTTGCTCTAGACACCAAGTGTCTCTGGCATCCCCCTACCATGATAGAAAGCTGAGGGAGCCACTCGCCCTCTCTAGTCTTGGGTTTGTAGCACTCCCCCCCCCAATAATGTCCACACTGTAATCCCCAGAGTCTGTGAATAAGTTACCTTACAGGGCACAAAGGACTTGACAGATCAAAGTAAAGTCTGGACGTGGCTGGTTAGCTGAGATTATAGATGGACCCAACGTCATCACAAAGATCCTTATAAGAGGGGGCTCATGTCCAGAAGAGAAAGAAGCTGTGACACCAGCAAGAAGGGCAGATTTGGAGAGCTTTCAAGGTGTGACATGGGTAGTTTTGGAAACTCTAGAATCTGAAAGAGCAAGGATTCTCCCCCAGAACTCCTGAAAGCATGGACCCCAGCTCCAGTCTGGAAACTTCCCACCAGAGCTGGGCCTCTCAACACTGCACCTCGGCAGCACCTGTGTCCAAGCCCCATTCAGGCGGATAAACCAGACATTTTGGTAGTGAGAGAACACTCTTTTCAAACTCTCCAGGCAGGAAAGAGCGGAGCATGTTGATTCTATGGAGCCAGGACAGCAGCTGTGAGACCACCAGCCCCTTGGATGCCTCCTGAGCCCTGGATCCCCTCCCAAGCTTCTCTTACCCAACAGTCACCTATGGGAATAGCACCTGATGTCAAGAAATAGAATCTGAGGCTACCACACACAGTCCAGTCCAAAGATATTCTTATTAGGTATTCAAGCTAGGGGAGAGGGAACCTGCTGAGGATGATAATAGAATTTTTAATTTTATCTGTATAAAGTAGCTTTGCTTATAGGAGCAGGGGAGAGGTTATTCCCAGTGGCATGGAAAATTTACCAGTGGCTCCATAGCAGAAGATAATGCCTCCCCATCACCCAGCAATTATGAACTCCTTTCCGATCTTTAAGGGGGGTTGGGGCCAGGCTTCATGAGCACCTTCCCCATCCAGGATGGAATGTTGAGGGGCTCTGTCTTGTGCAGGTATCATAGTTGCTGTTAGTTCAGGAGTGTCATGGTTATGTCATGCCTGGAAGACATGAAATTGCTAGATAAGAGAATATAACCATTTAAACTTTACTTAAAACTTTTTATTGATAGCTTCCATAATTATAGACCATGAACCATTACATTTAAACTTTTTGAAGGGTTACTAGGTATCTCCAAAAAGGTTATGTCAAATTTTACTCTAAAATTAAAGTGTTTATTTTCCTCTTTGTTTACCGATACTAGTTAAATTATTTTTTTTCTTGAGATGAAATTTTTCTTGCCATAAAATTTGTTTTATTCATGTTCTAGTGTATTGATTTTAAAGTAGATTTACAATTTTAGAACATGTCCCTACCCTCAAAGGGCCCTGGCGTCCAGATACAATCATTCCTCACTCCCAGCTCAGAGTCGGGTGACTACTAATCTACTTAATGCCTCTGTGGCTGTGATTTTTTTAATATTTCATACAACTGAGGCTGGAGAGATGGTTCAGCAAAAAAGGAACTGCCTGCAAAACTTAAGGACCCAGGCTTGCTTCCCCAGTAACCCAGTAAAGCCAAGATGCACAAAGTAGCACATGCATCTGGAGTTCATTTGCAGTGGCTGGAGGCCGTGGATCCATTCTCACTCTTATCTGCCTCTCTCTCTTAAATAAATAAATAAATAAGTAAATAAACAAATTCATTTAGCTGGAAGCACACAATGGGTCTTCTTTCTTTCCCTAAGCATGTTTTAAAGTTCATCCGTGCTGCGGCATGTATCAGCTTTGTGTTCCTGTTGGATTGACAAGATGTACTGGTGGCTTTTGTTTGGTTGTTTTGTGATGAGGTCTCAGGTGCTGGGTGAGAATTCTGAGGCCTTGCTTGAGGAGAGTAAGTGCTGCCCCAATCCGGATTCTAATCCAGTAAGAAGCATCCCCGTCCATCTGGAGCCCATTTGGGCTCTCTGGGAAAATACGGAGGCTTGAGCAGTTGGAGGACTTCAGCCCAGGCTTGGGATTTTGCTGGCTCTATGCCTCCATCCTATGCACTTCTCATCCAGTAGCTTCCATCTCCCACATGCCCGAGGCCCCACATCAATCTCTAGGGACTCCTGCGCTTTTGTCCTCACCTTCCCACACCTCACGTGCACATGACAATGCTGGGTCCTTGTAGTCACCCCTTGAGGGAGAAGACTGCTGAGCTTGGTAGATTGAAGGCCTTCCAATCTTATTTCCTAGTGCCGGGACTCACAAACCGGCTTAAACTCTTAGATGCCCCGAATTCTTCTCTCTCTGTATTTTTTTTCCCTTCCTGAGACCAACCAGGAACAATCCCCACACATCACAGGATTCTGTCTCTCCAATCCCTTCTATAGAGCCCAGACATTTGCCTGATCTGCTTCTGGCAACTTCTGTGACAGCAGCAACAGTGCCACATGGGACTGTCTTCCTGGCCTTTGATACTGTGTTCCTCATTACCTAATGTCAGGTCTGCATTCCTTAGCTTCTTGGAGGAGAATGGTCCTTTCTTTCAAATGTCACTGCCTGAACTTTCTGATTAGGCCAGCGCTACACCGAGGAAGCCCCATGAACTTCAGCACTTTGTCCCACAGTCCTCAAGGGAAGCTGAGACTTCTCTAAAGCTACATTCACAAAGGAAAGCAAAGGAGACTGCCACCACTCTGTTCATTAAGGTGACCAAAGAGTCACAAAAGCAAAGAGATAACAGGATCCCAAACACAGAGTCCACTCACCAGTGCAGTGGAACACTGCACAGCAAACAGAAATGTTTGTTGGCAGTTTTAATCACACAGAGAAATGTTGTTCATGCAGTATTAAGAAAAATTAGGACACACATTTGTATCATATATATGTGTGTGTGTATGTATATGCATATAATTTTACAAGCAGTAAAATTGCTAGAAGGAAATATAGCAAAATGATAACTTCTATAATCTGTGTGACAGAATTGTAAATTTATGTAGTTTTTATGATTCCTAAATTGCTTATGAGGTCATTCCCTTACAATCAAAGCTAAAACATTCTTTAAACCATAATTAATTCCCAGCCATATCTATATCTTCTAGTGCTCTAAGCACCTCAAATGTCAATGTCTCTAACAATGAATTCAGGAAATAACATAATAAAGTAATGTATATTTACACTTCATAAAATGGAAATTAGTGCTATCATTATTTAAATACATATTGACGAGAAGTGCTCTGAGATGGATAGGTGAATGCAGTTTCTTCAAGGACAACACTACTGCAGGAATGCAGCTTTTACTCATGTTTTCCTACCAATGCCTCTGCATTTTGCTTTTTAATTTCATGTGCAAATAAATCCTTATATATTTCTGAAAAATATCTT
Organism: Zapus hudsonius; assembly: GCA_004024765.1. Taxonomy (NCBI): domain Eukaryota; kingdom Metazoa; phylum Chordata; class Mammalia; order Rodentia; family Dipodidae; genus Zapus; species Zapus hudsonius. The sequence goes on along the minus strand of PVHP010014182.1, from coordinate 15,141 downwards.
TCCTTCTCCTCTCTTTTGCTCATTCTCTTTCTCTCTCCCTCTCTCTCCATAAAAATACATTTCACCAAGCAGATGGTGTTTATCACTCATCAAGGTTTTGAAGAGAAGCTTTTTCTGTATGTTCACCTACTTCTGCATTAGAGCAGACAGTAAAAAGGGCCCCCAAATCACCAGGCTTATTAGCACACTGGTGATTTTTCAGATCACATGGATGGCCACATTTGGGGCAGTGTCTATAAACACGTAATGATCTTAGATTCTTCCCAAATCTCAGATGCCTCAAACAAAACGATGATGCTTACCTGTGCATCAGCTCTGCAGAAGTATCCACCATAGCATTCAAGTGAAGAGCTATTGACTCTGGTCATAATAATTTTTATTGGGAACTTTACAATACGTATACTTTCTTATGTCCCCTTCTGAGGGTCCTCCTCAGTGGGGATTTTAGTGAGCACTGGTGGGGTCATGAATACACCAGTCAGTTCCTATGGGGTGGACAATGCTTCACAGTACACCTTCCTGCTGCATGGCTCTTACATTCTCTCTGTCCCTTCTTCTGCAATGTTCCCTGAGCCTTGGTGGGCATGTCAGAAGTCTCCTTTAACGATGAGCTCTCAGAAGCCTCTTACTTTCTGCTTTGAGGAGTTTTAAGTCTCCTCGGTGTCTACAGTGTCTCAGTGTCTCATCAGTGTTTATGAGGGTCCCATCTCATAAAGAAGGGGCTGTGGCTAGCAGTGAGCTGAGCACTCATACTCACTCTGCCCTTCCTCTGTAATGCTTCCTGAGTCCTGGCAATGTGGTAGAGATGACTCATATGGTGCTAGGCACCCAGCTTGCTCTTTGCGTCATTCTTATGAGTCTTGGGCCACTATCTGTAAAAAGCAGAATTTCTAACCAATAGTGAGAGAAGCACGGATCAAAGGTGATAAACATATTATTCAGAAGCTTTTTTGATGGGCATTACTTCTCCATTTAGCCAAAGAATAGCGAAAGCTTCTTGAGGGTCATTTTTTTTTTTGAGTAAGAATAATGACTATCTTTTTCAGCCTTTAGGGAAACAGGGCCATTTGATCTGAATTCTTGCTCAATTAACCTCCATGACTCAGTATCCATGTTCTCATCAAAATGTGTCCTGTGGGGATTAGTGTATATAACTGACATTGAAAAGAAATCATGGGACTGAACATAACTCATTGTACCAATGCTTTCTTAACAGAAGGACGTAGGTGGCACTGAATCTTTTGTTTTCTATGTAGAAGTAAATTCATATTGTGCCTCCTCACTTCTGTTCTGGTGTTGATATAATTCTTTTCTATTATGAATTTTATTTGTGACTTTTTCTGTTTCACAAAGAGCAGGCAAAACCTTAAATTCCAGAAATCGTATTAAATGCCTTCATGATTATTTCCACTTATGAGCATTTTTTTATCGATTTTCTGCCAGTGCTTAATGTACAGTGGGTAACCGTGAGCAGTGAGAGTTGTGTGAGGCTACTAACACAGTCCTTGGATCCAATATTTAATATTTTGCTAAGATTATGAAGAAAGTTATAATTATGTCTTACTTTGGATTTACCCTATCTTTACTTTATCTCATATTAAAATGTAATCAAAATCAGCCTGTTTCTATTCTGTTGCAAATCCCCTTCTTAAAGCACCTATTCAAAAGTCTCCCCAATTTTCATTTTCTCTGTCTTTTCTTATTATATTAAATCCTGATATCTGAAAATTGAACCATATAGTAGCATCACCATGTTCTTTTAAAAATACAGATCATATCTATTCTTCCTGAATTTTTACATTATAACCATGTTTTCAAAATCCTTGACAGGTTGCAATTAAATTTCTAGTTTGTCATTGTATTCTAGTAAATACTATTATTATGGTAGAAATAATTCACTGTTTAGTGTACTACTCAGTCTGCTAAGATGTCTCTGATACCAAATGTCATTCCCATTTTTAATTATAATTTTTAATCTCTTCTGGTTTGCCAGTCTTTCAGTATATTAATTACTTTTATTCTAAAATTCAGAAATGGTCTGGGTTTAATAATGTTTATTAATAAAAATTATATCTCATTACCTCTCCCCACATAAAGCAGTAGGAGTAATTTCATTTTTTCCAAACTCTTTGGCCTATAGCATACAGGTGCACTTTGTAGGAGAAAAATCTAGATTTATTTAGTAGCTGAATGCATGTCTGAAAGTCGTTGATAATAGCGTTCCGATAGCTGTTAGTAGTCACACATTAGAAGTCATTCATTCAAGGACCAGAGTTACCATGCTTATATACAGGTTAACATGAGGCCAAATCTTTATACCACAAGCAAGATTTGAAGCATGACTCTAACAAACACACCTACAAGTCCAAGTCCAGTAACAGTGTCTTTCATAGCAACCATTAAATCCCTAGGATATTCCACAATGCACTGGTGCAAAGTCAGTGCTCATTGAACCTGTACTGAAAGGACACACTGGGGCTCGGGTTTTGTCCCTATTTCTAAGTGCATGGATACAGCTCTAGCTAGGGGTTCAGTTCAAATGAGCAAGGAAGGAGCAGTGAGCATTGTGACACAGTGAGGAAGAAGATGCTTCTGTTTTCCCCATGATGTGATTGATTTAGGCCAAGTCGTTTTTAATGTCTCGGCATTGGTTGAATTTTCTATATAGAGATATTTCCTCCCAGATGTCCCACAGGAATTTAAAAGAGCATTGCTTCCATTGTGCCAAGAAACATAATCTGATGTGAGTGCTTGTTATTATCATGTGTTAGGCTGAATATTGGGACCTGTATGCCAGTCAGTCATCGCTGCCTAATACACCACCCAGCTGATTTCTGAGACGTAGGTCAGTTCCAGAGGCCACCGAGCATGTTTATATCATGGTCTTGGCAGAGATGTGAGAAGGAAAGTTTCACTGAGCAAGCACATTTCAAGGCCTTGCCTCTGTCATGAACACTGATCTTACACTAGTTGAAGCATCTCCTGTAGCCCTCTCCAGGGATGGGCAGGTGCACTGCTCACAAGGTCCTCTTGAACAATAATACTAAGTAGATACTCTTAATAACTTCAGGGAGGTCAGAGACTTCAACCTTTTCTCCTCAATCCGTGAAATCAGACATAATGGTACAATGCAACTAAGTCTCAAAGTGTTATGATTTGGATTTGGACTGTCTCCTGAAAACTCATGTGTTGACACAATGAAAAAAACTGGCTACTTCTTGTATAACCCCCTATCCTGTGGACTGGTCCAGCAATATCACTGAGGAGGGCTGCCAGCAAATTGCGGACAGGGAGGAGGGAAATAGGGTGCCATCACAAGACTTGCTCATACATGCATCTAATTATTAACAAAAAATAAGTTTATTTAAAACAATTTATGTGTTAGACTTGGTCCTCAGATAGTGAAGTTAGTAATGACAAACCTTAGGAGGCGAGGGTTAGTTGGAGGGAATGGGTCATGGGGTAGCTTTTGAAGGGGATACTGGAATCCTGACCACTTCCTGTCTGTTTCCTGACCATCCTGAGAAGAGCCTCCTCTGCCACAGCCACGGCTGCCATGATGCTCTGCTTTGCCTCCAACAGCAAAGCAATGCCCCCAGCCCACCTCGTACGGAAGCCATGAGCAAAAAGAAGCCTTGCCTCATCTCATATTGCTCCTGTCACAGTGACAGAAAGCTGCGTAACACAGATGAAATTCTGCCATACATACAGGAAAAAACTGTCAGAAATTGTTTTGTAAACCTGAAAATGTCTCAGATCTCTACCCGTTTTTGCAAGCTCTGATGGTGCCTTGCTTATTATAGTGGCAGGATTTTTAAATAAAAATTTTAAATAAAAATGACTCAACTTTTCTAAATCTAAACCTACTGGTTCAAAGCTAGAAGTCAGGAATGCTATGCTGATAACTATCCGTCATGGGTGCTTTGAGATGCTCATATCCTGCGCCTGTATGAGCAGGAATCCTTTAACAGGTATTTAGCAAAGCCACATTTCTTTATTATTATCAATTTTACTAGTAAAGCAATCATTTCTAATAATTATTTTTAAAAACTTTCCAGAAACATATCCATTAGCAAAACTTCTGATTAGCAACACTTAGGAAGAAACTTGTTGACATGTAGAAGCATGGAACTGAGCCATGTTTCTGCAACCTAACTCCCACTATGCACTCCTAGTCAGGACACTCCAGACCGTCACTACCCTGGGTGGCCTCTCAAATCAACCCCATGTGCTGTCCTAATGCTCCCTGTCCTTGCTAACCTTAGCCTGTTACCCTTCATTCTAGCAGCGATAGACAAAACATATAGATGTCCCAAAGAATATTTATTGGGTGATTTCTATACCTGCCACTTTAATACAGGTTCCAATGAGACTTTGTTCCTGGGATTCTGAAAACAGAAACAATTAAACCTTCAATAACCACTTGTTGTTTAACCAAAGCATTAGCAAAACATCATGCTGTCCTCATACTAAATTTATTTCTTTTATTTATGTATCTTAGAGAGAGAAAGAGAATGAGAGAATGGCCTCCAGCCACTGTGAACTCCGAACACATTTATCATGTTGTATATCTGGCTTTAAATGGGCACTGGGGAATCGAACCTTGGCTGGTAGGCTTTGTAAGCAAGTGCCTTTAACTGCTGAGTCATCTCCCCAGGCCTGAATTCATTCTTTTTGCATCATAAAATCAAGGATGTAAGTCTAGGCTAGCAATGAATTAAAATAGTCATTGAATGGGGCTGGCGAGATGGCTCAGCGGTTAAGGCACTTGCTTCCAGTGCCTAAGGCCCCGGATTCAATTCTCCAGGTTCCACATAAGCCAGATCCACAAGGTGGTGGCCTTGATGCATTCTCTCTCTCTTTCTCTCTCTCTCTCTCTCTCTCTCTCTCTCTCTCTCTCTCTGTATCTCTCTGCTTGAAAATGAATAAAATATTTTAAAATAGTCATTGAAAAGTTGTTATAAAACATGACTCTCAAGCTAGGGAGGGTCTCTCTATTGTGAGCCCAAAGTGGGAGTGGAGGTAAGCAGATCGCTATGAATTCAAGGCCAGCCTTCACTACAAAGTTTCAGGTTAGCTTGAGCTGGAAACCTGGTTACTTGCTATGCTACTTATAACTCCCTACCCCAGAGACTGATGCAGTATGCCCACGAGGAGGGCTGGGGACTGGGAGGAAGGAATTGGGGGCACCATCATAAGATTTGCTCATACAATGTATGCAATTATGCACAATAAAGACAAAAATTGACTATCAGATTTTATTCAACTTTCGCTTGAAAACAAAGTATCAGAATTTTTCTATTCTTAAGTCTTTTGATCAAACAGAACTAAGGTGAGAACAAATGATTCGGTCAGTTCTGCCATCTGGGAAGTGGTTGTGCCTGAACTGGCTGGATCGATCTCATGTATAACAGCCCAGAAAGGTTTGGCCAAAACCTCAGACTCTTTTAATATCCCTGATTATTCCATGTATTTTAAAATTGCTTATAGTTCAAGGGGATAATTTCCACCATGATGAGGAAGGCATGGTAACAGGAGTGGGAGGTCAGCTAGTCACACTACACTCCGCCAGGAAGTAGAGGGGAAATAAGAAGTGAGATCAGACTATAAAGTCTCAAGGCTCTCCTCCCAATGACCCACTTCCTTCAGCAAAGCTCGACCTTCTAAAGGTCCTATAATCTTCCCAAGCAGTGCCATTAGCTGGGGACCAAGTGTTCAAACATGAGCGTATGGAAGACATTTTACATTCAAACTATACCAGCAGGCGTGTGAGAAAGACAAACACATATAATATATTCATCACTCACTGGAGCAGAGCACTGCATTCATTTGATAGGGGTAATTTTAATTGTGAGAACTTCTCTCAAAAGATCTGATCTCTCCATTCAGTGACTATACACCACCTAGTTTCAGGCAGGCCACCACTGACTTCAGGGATTAAAATATCATTTGGCTCATTACTCTAAGTCTATAAAGACCTTCCCTTTCCTTGGACATTTGAGATTATCTTATAGGGATTTGGGCTCTTATTCAAACCAATGTGTTCTTTCAACAAATTCCCTAAGACTCTAGGTAAATGTCAGTGGCATCTGGGATTAAAGGTAGATGAGTCTATTTTAGTTTGCCCATAGGCCTTAGTCCAGATTGGGCAAATATCAAAATGTCTATTAGCAAACAGACACCACTTTGGTCAATGTCATTTGGAAGTTTGTGGAAGTTCTATACTCTGTTCTCAGAATACCAACAAGTGTTTTGCAAAACACTTCCAAAGCAGGTGTCCCAAGTTTAATGGTGGAAATAGGCAGGATTTTGATCTGCAAGGGTGGTCTGCGAAATATGGGACCCAAGACTAGTTGAGTTCTAGTTCTCGGGATCCCAAAGGTTTTCTTAAAAAAAATTGTATGGATAAGTGTGTCAGTTTCACTGTTTTCATGCAAGGATAGTGGGACTTAACACTCATTCATTAATGAAAGTTATTTTTACATCTCTTGTACTAATTAACAAATCTTCAGGCAGATTTACGTACAAATATTTGAAGTGCATGGTAATCATGCCTGGAGTGTCTATTTCTGATCATGATACTTCACATGCTAACTGCTACTAGGATCTAAATGAAAAATTAATTTTGTTCATACATCATTCTGCTTATCCAGAAGCATTTTTAAGGCAAAATTTGTATAGAGATGATATAATAATCTTAAGGCCAACTCAGGAATTGCTGCAGACTTTATCTGTTTTCATGACTCCTAAATGAATAACGACAGTCTCATCAGAAATCTCAAGGCTGGATAGGACACAAAATGATATGACCCCCACCTTAAGCACTTAAGTGTCCAACACTAAGTGAAAAACAGCATCTCCTCTAATGTTTTCCAAGTATTTGTTACCACAATCTTACCAGTGATGCTGGCCAGGGACTTGGATTCATCCTTCCTAGAACCTTTAAAGCATGTTTACTTGGTTTCTATAGTGGCTTCCAAAAAATATGCCCATGTCCTATTAATGAATATGCTAATGTAACCTTATTTGGAAAGTGTTCTTGCAAATAGAATTGAGGATCTCTAGGTAACATTGTCTTGGATTATCTGAATAGTGCATAAATCTAATGTATATCTTTACTATGCTTTCTAAAGGTAGAAGGAGATATGACACAGACTATAGAGAAGAGAAAGAGCCATGTGACAATGAGCAAGAACTGGAGTTATTCAGTCACGACTTGTCAATAGAATCTGGAAGGGCGCCTACCTAGGTTCTCGGTCTGGCTAACACCAAGACTTCATATTTTAGCCTCCAAGACTGTGACGAGTCAATTTCTATTGTTTTAAGACACCAAGTTTGTAGGAACTGATTCCCCAGCCCTTGTTAATGTATTTGACTCCATTCTACTATCTGTATCGCTCATGGCTAGTGGTAGAATTTAGATGACTATTGATTTGGTTGACAAGGGAATTGTAGGGAAAGGAAAAGACATTCTTCTCATCTGAGCTTTACTGGTGCTGGCTCATGCATATTTGTATCTGCTATCTACCCCAATGGAGCTCTTCTGGAAAAGGGAAAATGCAATCAAACCAACTCTCATTATCAGATAGCATCCATAGCACACATGGCAGTTAAGCATGCCAGCCCCAGAAGCTCGTATAGTTTGAGTTGAAGAATTTAACCTGAATTTGAGAAACTGTAGATATTTTTTATTTATCCATTGAAGAAAAAACAAGTTGCTTATTTTCTGTGGCACGATTTGATATTGCAGCTGAGTGCTAGGAAAGAGACCTCCCATGACTGTGATCCCCACCCTATCTCCTTGGACTAAAGGAAAGCTATGGCAGGAAAAGAACTCTGGTGCTTAGCAGGACAAACCAGATGAGCCTTAGCTGACGGGAAGGGGACATCAACAGACACTGGGACAGAGATTGATGGGTACTTGGTCAGCCCTGGAGGATGACTTCTATTATTATTATTATTATTATTATTATTATTATTATTGGTAATAGTAGTAGTAGTTTAGTTTAGTTTAGTTTACTATATGATGACTTCTTAGTTATTCTGAATTTAAACACTAAATAAATATTTCTCCAGTAAGGTGGGTGTCTATGGACAGAAATTCCAGCAACTGAACCATTCTGCTAAACCTTGGGATCCTACCTCCTGGGACTAATGAGATTATTGATTCCCAAGAACCATTTGACATCAGGCAAACTACTTCCTCCCAGAGACTGAATTTATTCCAGACAGATAAGGCAGTATGCTTCCCCACTGGCTTAATGTGACTTCAACAGTGCTTACCTCTAATGGAGGAATGTAACAAATGCCATATCAATGAGTTGCTAATTACTGATTATAGGCAACAATGGCAAGCATGAAGTCTTTATGCCTTTCCTCGGCTTTAGAATGCTTCTTCTGAATGTGTCTTGACAGCCGTTCACTCATCTTTAGATTCCAGCTCTTCATCTCGCCTTTCTCAACATGATACTTCTCCACTCCAACACTATAATATTGTGACTGAAAACACTACAGCAGATCAAATTTGGAGGGAGGTGGTGAGAAAATCTGGGGGTATTTTCCACTTGAAGCCTCTTCTGGTAATGTCTATCAGAGCTCTCATTATCCGAGAACAAAATCACAGGGAATGTTTCTGTCAGAACACAAGCAAAGAATAACAAACTGGATTGTAAAGATAGTTTTTATTGTACTTATTTCCAGTTGGGTATAAAAATAAGCCATCAAGGAGCATGTATATGTGCATAAACACAGACATACATTTTGGCAAAGTAAAATTGTATTGTCATAGAAGTATGACTATAAAGCAGCAAGATTAATTTCCTTGTCAGCTTGTAGAAATCATCTGTCATCCTGTGTAGACACATATTCTATAATTGTGTTTTGAATATAGCCACACTTAAATAAGCTAGCCTCTCAAATATGCTAGAGCCCCTTCTCAATTCAACACCCAGCCAATTAGCTTTATGACTCTTGTAAATGCTGCAAAGACTCAAGGTCCATGATTATAATGGCAAAATAGCTCTGATCGCCAAACAGGCAGCATGAGGGCACAAAACATAACATCACCCCATCCTTACCTACCCCTTCCCATTCTCTGACCCAGGTTCAATTATACTAGAAAAGTCTTCTTGTTAATAGGAAAAGTCAAAAGGTTTCTATCACCTGCATTCCTGTCACCTGCATGACTGACAGTACTTAACTACCATTTATAAACCAGGCACTGTATAGATATTATCTCTAATCCCCACAGCCACTCACAAGTGTGCATATTATTATCATCGTCATTACCATTTTACAGATGAGGAAATAGACTCATAAAGGTTAAACGACTTGCCTAAAGGCCCACAAGTGCTAAGTAGGTGAAGATGGAGCAGAACTTCTAATTACCAATCTTCTGTCTCATTAGCATTGTCTTGTGACTCAAAGTCCTTCTTGCCACAATTAATGTTAAAATGTAAACGTGGATAGCAAAGGATCCTTAAGACTCTATCTCACAATAAGGACTTAATCAGGAGAACAAAGGAACCTCTAGACCTGGTAACCTGGAGCCCAGGGGGCCTGGGAGCAGCCTGCAGCTTCTCACAACTTCAAGTCTACTTTTATGTCATCCACTGAGGCAAAGGCTCCCTTTCATTCTAGGGTTGAAGGTAGTAAGAACATTTGAATTACCCAATTCCGAGTGAAAATATTGGTAGGAAAATGCCTGGATTAAAACAGGAATTTAAGTCTTTTTTCTGACTTTGGACCCATGTTCCCCTCTACTTTCAAGTACTTGCTTTCCACACTCATTTTATGATTCTCGCTTAGCTAGCTCAGAACCATGGGCAAAACTTGTCAGCTGTTAACTGTCAGCTGGGTACCAGGCCTCTCTGTTTGAATTCACGTTTTCAGAATCTGGAGGAAGGCAGCCCAAATGTCACAGAAATTATAACCAAAGATCAAATTAGGCTTCATGACTTCCTTCCCAAGTTCCCAAAGAAAAGAGGAGAAAATATTATCAGATGAGCTGAAAGTTGTTTCAGCTCTAGCTAAATGTTCAGTGTCCTCATCTTCATATCTTCTGTTTAGCCCAGGTGGTCTAAAATGTTGATGTCGCTGAGAGAAAGTACTGATTCATGAAATCAAGGACTAGATGCCAGGAAGCAACAAGACCTACAGGCAGGGTTGGATTACAATGTAATGAAGTCAAGAAACTTGTCTAGGAGAACTCTGCATTTTATGCAAGTACAATGACCCAACACAAGATGACTGACTGCCTGAAGGAAAAAAGAGAGAGTTGGCTTTTTTTCATGCAGTTTGTGACAGAAGCCCAGAGGGAACTAGGAAATGCCTATCTGTAGATGTTGTCAAAACTGAAACTTGGGTCTAATCCTGTTCTAACAGGTTAGGGTGACTGGGACCCTGAAAGAGCTAGAATGCTCCTGATTGAGCCTGAAGCCCTTCCCGAAAGTGGGAACTCTCCTTTATTAGATTCAAACCTAGTCCTGGAATTGTATTGGTCAGAGCCCGGACCAATCACTGTCTCTCTGGCTTACCCGAGACAGAATATATACTCTCAGGGAGCAGGCAGGTCTCTCTCTTCTCCTCCTCATGGCTGTCCTAGAGAGACTCCAATTGATAAGTGAATCCGCACCCCACCTCAGCCTCATGGCTGGGACAAGAGGGGACCCCCTTTCTCCCACATAGACTCGTTTTTCCCTCTTGATGAGGCCTCCTGTAATTTTTCCAGCTTAATCTAATAAAGTCTCTCTAAACCTTCCCCACTGGGGAATTAAATTTATATGACAAGAATCCAGGTACTCTACATTTGTTGGTGTATTGGCAAGGAACTCCCAAGTGTCCAGCTAGGCAATGGGGGCCCTCCCCTAGCAGGCTGGGTGGGAGAGTGGAGAGACCCTTACTAATTAGATGAAAGAAACACAGGTCAATCAGGTAACCCAGGTGGAAGAGAGGAAAGAGAGACCATAGTTACCCTTTTCCCCTTCAAAGAAAAGACCAGAGAGGATTAAGAAATAGTGAAGGACCAGAGATCAAAGAATAATTAGACATGTAATAAAAGAGAGAAGCCACATCACAGGGAGACGCAGGTAGAAGGCAAGCAGGGAGACACCCAGGACAAGAAAGGCACTGTCCCTTTCCCAGCCAGGATGGTCCTGGCCAGGCTGGAAAGAAGAAACAGACTTACACACATGTTCAGGCCAGGTCACAGGGACATGGCCAGGCCATGGGGGGAACTCCTTTATATGGCTCAGACATCCAATTAGGGTGAGCCCTGTTATCAGACTAAGGTGTGTACAGAGACATGATTGGCTCAAGGACTCAAGGGGGCTGACCCAGAGGGAGCTGAGCTGAGGAGAACTGGAAGTTCTTGCTGAGGCTGTCACTGGCAGACATCCTGGAAAGGATGGGATCAAACATGAGATCCAGTTTTGCTGGGTTGGACAGAATGGCATCTTCTTGTTTCTTCTTTGGGCTTCTGTCCCTAACTGCCTGTGAAAAGCGACCTTATTCCTGTTTGTCCTTCATTATCACTAATGCTCAACATGTAAGCATTTTGTTGCTACAATGGATGATTACTCGGCAGCAATGAGACAGAGGATGTCCTATTGATACATGCGACGTCATGACTAACCCTGAAAATGCATGTGTGGTGAAAGAAACGATGAAAAATAATGGTTTCATGTACATAAAACCCTACGATGCAATGTAATCTATGATCAAATTGTTGCCTGAGTTTGGCAGCAAAATTAGAGAAGGTGTGAAACTTTTCAGGGAAGGGAAATGTTTATTATCTTGATTGAGGCAATATTTTCCTGGGTAAATATATATATATCAAAACATGAAATTCGACACTTTAAATTGGTGATATTTACTATAGGTCACTTAACCTCAATAAAAACCAGAAGTGTGGGGATATCCAAGAAGATAGTTAGATAGAAAGTCTAATTGTGGAAGATGAATGTTTTAGACTGGAATGGCGAGGGCTCCTGGACAGAATGCAGGGAGCATTCCCTAAACACAGAAGAGTCTGCAGGCATCCTAACTGCTCCCCTACAAAGGCCAGAGTAGCAATCTGGAAGCTCGAAGAGCAAAGCCATGCTGTGATTGCTGCAAGCAGGGTAAGGTTGCTGACCAGCCCGTGGACCACAGCTTCAAAATCTCCATAGATATCAGCCTCTTGCAGAGCTTGGCACTGCTTGAATCTGTCCCATGCCCATTACCTTCAGCCCAGGTTGGCATCCAGCTTTTGAGAGGACTCCTAAAGGACTGTTGAGGATATACTCTTCCAGAATATTCCCAGCTCCCTAGCCTGAGGCCAATGGGCAGTCTCTGTCCTCATATTCCTTTCTCCTGCCCTCTCTCCTCTGTCTTCCCACAGAGAGGTCAAGGGAATTGCTATGCTGTGAGCTCTGCTTTCTTCAGGCTTGAAAGAACTTCACTGGAAGCTCTGGCAGAAAGTTCAAATGGATAAAGAACAAAGTTGATAAAATTCCTAGTAAACCCACAGTTGGTCCACTTTAAAAGCAATAGTCCCATTTACTTCTGATTAAAATGGAAATTGTCTACAAAGAACCTCCTTGGGACAAAGTTGAATGATGGGACTAGATTAAGAAAGCAGTTCATTACCCTTAAGTGAAAAATGAACAAAGTCGTCATTCAGAGGCAGTAATGGGGTCGTGATGGTAAAGTGGTGATTAAAAAGAGACCATCTAAATTTAGCTGAACAACTTTGGAGATCCTCCAGGGCACTGAAAATAGAACAAAGACTCGCCCCAAAATACAAACATCTTTAGACTACCCCGATCAGATCAGGTCAGATCACTGTTACATGGCACAAATATTCCAGGTAGATTGTACTGGTAGCCACTGGCTGGATGGTTCTGTTTTCAGAGAAGATATCCTCTTCTATAGAGTTCTCATTTCCTAATATTTATTTTAATTAGAAGGCCCGTGTTTCACCCGGCCAATGGTGGGGAGGCGTGTATCTGCATCCCTACCCCTCTCCACTGCCTCCTATTCTCCACCTCCATCAGCTTGCCAAATCTTATCACGTTGATTTAATGAAGAAAATTAATTCATTGCTCATTACACAGAAATTGGTGGCAATATTAATTAGATTCCACATCATCACTATTACTGTCACTCCTCCTCCACTTCCTTCCATTTCAGTAGAGCATGGAATCTCTGTTACAATGTAGACTTCCTTCGGAAGAGCAGAAAGTATATAACATTTGAAATTCCAATGGCCTGGGCCACTGCTTCCTCTGCAGATCTTTGTGGATCCTGTAGTTGGTGAAAAGCATGAAGATCTCAGAGTTGAATTAGAAATCAGTAGCCAAACTTGGCCCTAGTTCACCTGTGCTCCATTGGCATTTTAGATGAGCGTCTCCCTTTGGGGTGGCTTCTCTCTTTTATTACATGTATAATTTTTCTTTGATCTCTGGTCCTTCACTATTTCTTAATCCTCTCTGGTCTTTTCTTTGAAGGGAAAAAGGGTAATTATGGTCTTTCTTTCCTGTCTTCCACACCTCATCACACACCTTAGTCTGATAACAGGGCTCACCCTAATTGGATTTTTGATCCATATATCCCAAGAGAGGGATCAAATAATTTATGGTTGACATTCACATATGATTTTTTTTTAATCAGCAAAGTGCTATGTCCTCACTATATGCAGACGGACACCAGCAAGAACCTGTGTCCCTATGGACAGCAGAGTTTAGGTTTACGTTCAAAGTTAACTCTCACTAAACACAACAAGCCACCCAAACCTTCCAGTTCTTATACTAATTGCTGCTTATTGGGGAGGTCAATTGCTATCATACTAAGTCTATTTTCTTCTAATGCTTACTTTTAAGTTCCTCTGGGTATACTGAAAATTAATAAGAAACGTTTGGATTTCCTTAAATGAAAAGGAACCAGACAGATGAACAGAACAAAGCATTATGATTCTTAAACACTGAGCTTTCTGAAGGCTGGCAGGTTTAATTAAATAATCATCAGCAAATAAACTGTAGGGTGAGAGTTCAGTGCCTGCCTAGATCACCTAAGGAATGAAACCTGGAGCCACTCAGCTGTAAAGGGTCCCCGAAGAATCAGGTCATAATTACCAAACAGGATTCATGGAGAGCTCTTTCCAATCACAGTGAAGAGCTCATTTCTGAAAGCATTTGTTAAGTTATTGCCTTCTTCTATTACCACTGCTGCAATCACCTTTGCAGAGCCAGAAATGAAACTAATTTTAGCTCGACTTACCTTTCCTAGGAAAGAATTTTCTTTGGAGAATCTGAGAATTGAATCTGCTTTCAAAGATAGAAAAGCAAGAAAAACCTCAGTTGAGAATCTTTCACAAACTAAGAGGCAGCCCTGAAAACAAGTGGGAAGGCAGGTCATACCCTCATGGCTGTGGCTGCTCAGGTCAAAGTACGAATGCCATGGACTTCATTGGGACTGTGAAATGTGGCTCTCTGTAGGTTTCATCCTACACTGCTGGGGACTATATAAAAGACAGTGTCAGGCTGGAAAGATGGCTCAGCAGTTAAGGCATTTGCCTCCAAAACCTAACGACCTGAGTTTGATTCCCCAGTGCCCACATAAAGCCAGATGCACAAAGTGGCACATATTCTGGAGTTCCCTTGCAGGGGCTAGAGGCCCCCTGGCATGCCTATTCTCTCTCTCTCTCTCTCTCTCTCTCTCTCTCTCTCTCTCTCTCTCTCTCTCTCTCTCTCTCTCTGCTTGCAAATAAATAAATAATTTTTTTAAGACAGTGGCCACCTTTATGTGAAATGGTGCAGTTTCTAAAGGAGAGTTTCTTCATATTCAGGAACCCAGTGAGAGATTTAAATATAGGGAACAAATAATTTATGGCTGATATCCACATATGATTTTGTTTTGATCAGCAAAGCTTTTATAGCCCAGAAGGCAGTGAGGGAGAAGTGAGGCATTTTCAGTTTTCCTTTCTCACACAGAGAAGCTGGGTCTTGGTTCTGGCTACAAATGTATGCTAGAGGTGAGACCTACTAGGGGATCATTGGTAGAGTTGTGGAGTGCCTGTGCTGACCCCTTGTGCTTTTCTCCATATGGGCATGCCAGGGCAAGAGTCACAGATTCAGGGTTGGTTACAGTGCCCAGCTGAGATCT